>AXCM01000446.1:0-67231 GCA_000473375.1 Anopheles culicifacies | reverse complement strand
GTTCAGAAAGTGAAAAACATCTATCCTCACAAAAGTTGCCTTTTTACAACCGAGTACATCCGGAATAAGGTGCCCTTTGACGGTTTAGAGAAGGAAATGTCTCTGAACCAATGTGAATTGCACTCTAGATATAGTTAAGGTTTAAGTTACTATTATAAGCCATACTGCCTGACCGTTCCTCATGAATGAAAAATGATCCATTTTTCAATACCGTAATATCATAAGGTGTTTTTAATGTTCCTAATAATGTTTTTAGTATATTCTATTTAGTGTATTATGACATGCATGTTTCAACAGCCAATGCTATTCTGCTTCTATCTTGGTTTTTACATTCTTTCTTTTTTTTATTCGCGGAAGAATCTTTTATCCTATCTTAATCTTTAATCTTAAAATCTTAATCTAAAAATAATTAAAACATTATTTCATTAAACATTTTTGAAAAGCACAGTACAGCTCGTCAAATAATCTTTTCAAATTAAAAGGATAATATTATAATAAAGGTGCCAAACCTTTTATATTGATGTCTCCTATATAAAATGATGTATTATTCGTGCATATTTAATACAAATCTTTGTTAGTTTTATTTTTAAAGAAACCATTCGCTAAATTCCTCCATCACTTATTCCATCGAAAGACTAATTGAAAAGTTCTAAGCACGTTTGCTCACGTACACACCGTTATGGTATAATTCAATATCTAAATGCAAAGAAGCTATATTTTCCACCAACGCTACAAACAACCTATCCCCTATCATCGAACATTCACCACGCGAATCCAATTTTCCTCTTAGCAAACGATCAATTTTCAGGTTTGACAAAATGTATTTACAGCTCGCTGCTCCCACCGGCGAATCGGTCCCAACCGGGTAGCACCAATCTCAGTCCTCATCCAGTAAATAATGAATTTGCGATCCACATGCACATGGACTAAATATTGTCAACGAACGAACCCCCCCACAACACAACACCTCATCAAGGCGTAACGAAAACCGCCACTTGGGGTGAGAAAACTGTCAAATCACCACCGAACATAATGGCGCTAAACATTGTAAACTTACCGGCAAACTTTCTGTGCCGTCATTCAGCACACCCTTGTGAAGTACCATGGAGATTCATTTTTGGCCTCGATACACTCCGATACCTTTCTTTGGCGAGCAGAACCAGCAGCAGGACCAGCCACCAAACATGTTTAGTGTCGGGGCGTGCTCCAGTTAGAATCACCCTCTGTTAGGAGAGTCGCCAACCACGGCAGCAGCAGCAGCACCCTCGCACTCGACAATCACTCAACCGAAGCGAAGCCCGAAATCTTTCCATCGCCCTCATCGGTTCTTTTGGGCCGTGCGTGTGTTAGCCAAAATTGTTCATAAAAAGGTTGAGAAGAAAATGAGAAAACGTAAAATGTTCACTCACTTGGAAAATCAACTTCTTGTCGCCTTTTTGACACTGGTTTTTGTTGTGCTGATGGCGCCCAGAATGCGTAGAACGAGCGAGTCTGCTCTGGGAGGGGTTGTAGGGGGGTTGAGCAAACGGTGGGAGAATTACTTTTGGTCGATTATCTGTGAGATTGACAAATTCTTGGTCAAACCACTCTGTCGGAGCAAATCTGTTCTTGTACCGGGGTTTGTGTAGGGCGCACCGAATCGTTTCTATTATCAATTGGTTTGTGTTGGTTTGTTTGTTTGTTTGTTTAGTTGTATGTGTTGCTTTTTTCACTAAATTAATTTGTTTATATATCAGTTTATTAACTAGTTTATTTAGCAACCATGATTGCTTGGTTCTTAATATGACTTTAATTTATCACAGAAAGGGTTTTTACGAAGAGTGGCTTGAAAGAGGTCTCAATCTCCCAAAAAGAATATGATATGCCTCCAACCAGACAATTTCTGGATGAAATAAAATAAAATGAAGCTGAATTTTTTAATATTCTTCAGGATTCTTTCTGCTAGACTGTGACCCTCCAAATGGCTAATCTTGCCCACGATGCAACTCTATAAATGTAGAATAAAGATTACATCGTCAAGATCTAAAACTCTCGTAGCCAAGGTCCATTGCAGCAGCTTGGTGATCGAGGAAATAGCGACGCCGGTCTAAAACGTCAGAATTGAGGTTCTAGTCCCGTTTCTTATCGATCACCCGTACGCAGGATTGATCTTGCTTAATCCTGATGTGGGAAATCAAGTAAGTCATAAAAGAAGAAGAAGCCATAGTCCGTTCATAACTAATAGATTCTGCAAGGACATCCATAACATTGGATATTGTTAACACTGTCAACATCCAAAGGCAATACATCTGATTTGGAATAATTCAGTATTCTTAGAACTTTTGCATTAAATCTGGTGAGTCTATAATTCTTAAATATATATTAATACTCCGTATCATTTTGGATTTTCAATGTTTGATCCTAGAAAACGGCTATAATTATTTTTATTTACTCCCAAGGCGCTAGAACCTCGAAAGGTTTTAACATTTCATGCTACCTTAGCTAGTAATTATTCACAAAAGGAAATATAGCAAGTTTTTAATGGCAAATTAAGCACACTTCTTCAAGAACTTCGGAAATTATACGTAGAATTATGTGCATGCCAGTTTCTAGCTTGTAGACCCATATTACTGAGTTGAGGTCCATGAAATAATTGTAAATTAAGGAACAGACTAAAATGAATATAAATTGAGAGTTTTGAGCCAATAAATGACAGTTATTAAAGCTGACTAACGATTAAGGAAGCTTTGCTGGTAATCGATAGTACCAAACTCTTTAATATTATAACCTGAGCTATGACACAACAGTACGAAGATTCCAACAGATTTCCAAGAACTTTTATGTATACACTAAATACAAATCCTATGAATCAGTTCATGTAATGAAATAGCAATGAATAAATCCTTAAGTAATAAGCATACATGCCTCTTTAGTAATATATGAATAAAGTTTATGTATCAAAACTATGACTCGTTATACATTCCGGCTATAAGAATAAATGTTTCCATCTTTTCCTTAAAATTGGTTTTGCTTATCTGAATATGCACAAGTTCCAGCCCGCGGCTAGCATTAACCAGTGAAGGGTGCACTGTAACGATTAAACAGAATTGCCAAGATGGCGTCACGCATTCCAACCAAATGTTGCAACGCGCAACGAATTATATTCTCCCTTTTAAATTACTCGAAACAGAAACTGTTAGCAAAACATGAAACTAAAAAGTACCTCAAACGGTACACAAAGATGCGATAGTCACGGCAGTCACAGCCTCGAAGCTAAGGCTGCGGCTGGACGGAAGTAAGGACACACAAAAAGGTTCTCCAAAACATTTCCTCTAAAACGAATTTACCTCAGCAAAATTTTCCGCGAAAGGCTTGGGATGCAAACCACGTGCACGCACTAAGAACAAGCAGAAAGCACCACAAACGGAGCGAAACAGCTACCTTTCTCCCGCGGACTGGCAAACGGACGAAAATGAACGAATGTACGAACAAATGACTTCGACGTGGATCGTACGTGGAGCCTTTCCCGAAAAAAAAAAAACCAAACGGGCGGTCCCGCGCCTGGCTTCGAACTTCCATCATGTTTTTTAAGTGGTCAAAGGAAGCCGCGGCCTTAGGTGTCGGTTAAGCTAATTGGTAGAAGATCAAAGGCGCCGACAATGTGTTTAAGTACGATATAATACGGTAAAAGAAGGAGGCTGCCAGCTCCAACATTGCGTCCTCCCTGGCAACCCCCCGGTCCGCCCGGTTACCGTCCGCTCTCAACAGGTAATAACTCTATCTCACTCATCGCGCAATCTGGGAGGCCTCGGCGGGTTTCCGCGGTTGCCCTGCCGTGCACCGTCACTCGGGGCAGGAGCAAACTTCCAAATCTGGTCCAGCGGTACTGCGTCCCTCGGCCGCCGACAACCGATTGCATTTGATGATCAGTATTGAGCAACCAGGCGCAGTTCGCGCGGAGATCCCGAAATCGATCGTGGCGTGGAATCGGTCGGAAGGTACTGATGAACGCGCATCATCATAATGTAAATTAAAGTCCAAAAGAGATTGAACTATGTTATTAAAGAGCGGGCTTCGTTGCATGTATGTGTGCCCTCTCACGCGTGCGAATTTCCGTAATTTGGCAAACATAAGGGAAGAGAGAGAGATAGGTAGAGAGAGTGATTGCAATCGAGGCAAAAGTGCAAACATAAGATCAAAGGATTTATTTTGTTGTGTAATTATAAAAAAGACCCGGCATAATCAAGTAAAACAGAAACAAAAAATAAACAATTAAAAAAAGATAAAATATGAGACAATAAAGAAAAAAGGATAACATAAAGAGAGTTTAAATATTTTAATTTTTTTCGTTTAGTTTAAACTTTTGTTCAAAATTTAATTTCGATGTAATTCTCTTTACGTGTTTGAATATTTAATCAGCTAAAGTTCGCCGTACATCTTGTTGCAGCTAAACTCATGGAAGCCAAAAATGGAAGACCAAGAAGATCTCTCCCGAGGTTATAAAGCCATTGAAGAAGTAGAAGAAGATTAATGCATGAACCATCCAAGACTTAATAGACTACAAGTAACTTACAAGTTAGTTTTCTGGTTGTTCTGGTTCTCTTAGCGGAAATACTTCCTGAAACAGATTCCATGCTACAGCTACACCCGGACTCTCGAATTTATGTTGGAGTGTTTCTTGCTTAGCAACTAGAGTAATTCTTGTTCATAGCAAGTACTCTGAATTCTTCTACCCTTAACCACTCATTGGCAGATCGTGTGAGTAAAAGGGATATAAAATACCTGCTTTTCTATTTTCATTCCATCTTCAACTCACAAGTATATGTTCTGTACATTCTATGAGTGCATTAATAATTCTTACTCAGCTACTGTTTGGTTTAAAATAGTTTTGTTAAGATAACAAAATGTATAACTCCACATTATCAAGTATTTAATAGCGAAATATTATCAAATGCATTCAGAAGATATAATTCCTTATACAGATAAAAAGCCATGGAAATATGGTTTGAATATTTCCATGGCTTTTCCATATTTGAATATGTAACGATCAGCTATTTTGTGGAAAGTTAAATTATTTGTTCATTATAAGTCATTTACAGATATGATATCTGGTGAACGTGGTCGTTTTATGCGAATAATTTAATTGCATGTTTCCAATTTCGCTCCATTCCGTGTAAATTTTAAATAAACATCTTCCTTTTGTTTCAAAACTTACGTCAACCACTTCAGTAAAGGCATGCATTACGCCCGTATCTAGACACTTTTATGTAAACTGTACTTTGAGTATTTATATGAAATTTAATCCCATTTACAGCAATTTTACTGTTACACATTCTTCAAATTCGTTTGCTCTTGTCCGTGATACCAATTTCCGCATTAAGCATTATATGGGCGAAGCAGAATTTTCACAACCCAGAACGTAATGTAAACGAAACGGCCATCAAATCGATACTGAACGGTACTTAATTTCAACAATCAAACCTTTTTTGTATGTGTATTCTTCTCCACCATTAATTGTCTTACCTATTTTGCATTCCACACTTGAACGGCACGATCGATGAGATTGAAGCTGAAGCATAAAGTTTTCCCCCGGCTCGGAAAATGGTTCCAACAGTTTGGTGGCGGCGATTGTAGCTACTACTGCTGCTGCTGTTGCTCTGGCGCTGGTGAGTGATCTCCATCTGCAATCGGCTCACACACGCTCGCCGATTTTTCGGCTTCGTTGATCATCAGCACCGGTGCAGGCGTTCGCTGCTGGCGAACATTTTCAGCATCATCAGCATAAATGGATAATGAATGAGCGGCAACACGAAATGAGGCCCTGTGCCATCGTATTTTACACTTCCTACTTTATGTTTTATGCTTTTCGGCCTGGCACCGAAAGTTGCACTGATTTCACGGGGTTGCGAGTGGGCCCACCGTGCGAGTGGAGTGGATGAACTTGTTTTTCCAACGGTTGGTGGTCGAGTTGCAGGTGCAGATCATATAGTAATGATTGCTACCAAAAGTCGATCTGGCATATCTGGAACTTAATTATATTTTCAACAAATATTCCAAGCGAAATGCAACTGAATGGGTGTTGTAAATATGGGCTGGTACGTTGTACACTGCAAGCAAGACTGTTTTATTCTCTTGCTACCCTAATATCACGCTTATTCTCAAAACTCCCCATTTGTGCGCCAGCCGGTCATAGAAGTTGGAAAAAAATAAACACTTGTAAGCGACATAATTAAATTCTTCAAATGCAAACAATCGTGACAAAACAATCGGTAGAAGATAAATTATCAACCATCAACACTGTCCCTTTCGGTTACTATCACCGTTCCGTCTGGTACGGCTTCGTACGGAACAAGCTTCACAATGATATGATGTAACAATAAAAAAAACTCCAACGTACAAGTGTCCGTAACAGATTCACCGATTTGTGTTGGTGACGCCTCTCGGGAGGTCGGTGATAAGAATTTATCATCGCACACCGAACTAATGTACACAAATTCTAGCGACCTGCGAGTCAGGACGAGAGACGACACGGGACACAAGTGCCTCGTCATGGATTGTCACGAATTTTCACCCGGCCGGTTAGGGCTCGGGGAAGTTCGAGCTGGACGAGATTGAAGGCAATTTTTGATGGTCGATTTCACGCCGGCTTTTTATGAGGTGCTGAAATGAAGTGCCCATCCTATCGCTGACGCGAAGGGTGTTTTTATGAGCTAAAGGCATATAAATCTCATCACGGCAGCTACCGCGTGCAGTGCCGATCGTTTCGAGGTCTTGTACTGTGCCGCATGTGATAGAAGGGTACGTCGCTAGAACCAGACGCCCGGGACGTGTCTCACGTTTTGTCGACGAAGCTTAATAGGCTGAAAATAATCACAGCAGTGTGAGCACGGAACGCAATTAAATCATTGATGAACGTTTTAGTGAAACATTATTGATAGATTGTAGCGTTTTATTGGTGCAGAAGTGGGAAAACGAGTATGTAAGAAAATTACAAACATCTTCAAATATTTTTCCTAAACTTAAAATATCTTACATAAGGATATAAACCAAGACCACCATTAATTCCCATTATATTATTTTAATTGCTCTAAATTACGTAAGCTCAAATATCCCTGTTTGAGTCATTATTAAACAGCAAAACAAGCAAATAAATCTCTTTGCTGCCTCTTTTTGCTTGTCGATTTTTATCCAGCTGCCGTCATGCGTTGTTTAAACATTAGGGGTGCAAAAACTCTGCACCAATACAAAACCAGTAGATTGTTGTATGGTGTGTTATGGTTTTTGTTCCAAACGGATACAAATATAGACAAATAATTAATTGAGCAATAAATTTTGATCATTCGTTTGTCCTTATGTTTAGTAATTACATAATTCAAAGTACAGCTAGAAGAATCTATGAAGACTATTGACAATTAAATAACTAAAGTTTGGTAAGCTCTACACAGATAAGAAATTTAAAAACCAATTCCACAAGAACTACTTATGTGGGGGAAAACAGGAAAAACTGGACACCTGACGATTAATTAGACAAACCTTTTGAAATATCAATACAGAACCCATACACTATGTGCCTAAGCCTCCTTTTACATCTTTATTTTATCAAAAACCTGTTTGAGGTTTCCATAAAATTAGCTTTTTTATCACCATTTAAAAACATGCTTCATATAATTCAGTTTTGATTTGTTTGGGAAAGACGGACGTCTGATATCGGTAAGATGGACACCTACAGAAAAATTTGGCCATTTTTAATCTTGTCTGTGTACTTCGATGCGCGGTACAAACATCAAGTGGTTTTTATGTTACAGAAATATAATTTATCATTGCATCTGCGCTGGTAAATTCCATCCGGACTGTTCCTCTATAGCTGGACTGGCTATCCTGCAAAGAGGTAAATAAGGTCGCATTAAACTTGCCCATTACATGATACAAGAACAAAACAAATATATATTCAATGAAAATATGCTGTGATGAGGTGCGGATGGGATTTTGGTACCGATCCTGTCGTGTGACAGGCATGACATGTCCACCGTAGCTCGTAAATTTGGAACTGCATTGTTAAAATATTCTAACATTGCTTTCATCCATTACTTATCAGATACATCCATTTTTCCCAAAACAATCATCTTTGCCTAGTTTCCCCTACTTGAAATGACGTTCAATCTTTGTCATAACAAACATGAATGCTGTTAATGATCCAGGAACTATAATAATAACGTAGCCATTTTATTTTCCTTTTTATCCAACATTCAAATACTAAAACAGTTCATAAACAAATTTAATAGTAATTGATTTAGATTACCATCTCCCTTTGATATTCCTACGGTCAATTTTTTGACAAGTTTTTCAATTTCTCGAACACTGACGTTTTCAATTACCTTTTTTTATTGTTGAGCTATATGCTATTGTTGAGCAGCAATTTGGGATTTTTTTAAAGTGCTTAACTTTTGTTCAACTTACACTGTTATCATCAGCAATTTATTTAATAAAAGAAAAATTTTGCATTGTTTGCTACACATCGTAATACCCATTTACTGAACAAAATAAAATTTCGTGTGTAACTAAATATCAAATCAAAACTAGCATTATCGCTAGTTAAAATATTTCTCCAGTAGATCGCTCTTTGCCGATTTTCCCGTTTACTGCGCTTATTCTCTATCACGGAGCAATGAAATTAAAACACAGCTCACACAACACGAAAAAAAAAAACAAATAATTAAGATTGAAATCTTTAATTAACGATCCGGCCAGAAAAGAAGCGTAAATGTTTCTGTGCAAACACTGTGCCGCCGATGCTGCCGATGGCTGCCGTGGCCACCATTGGCTGCTAATCGAACGCAAACTTCAGCTCAGGCAGCTCGGAGCTGATCGTTGAAAATTGGTTTCCAAAAGACCGTTGCAGTCGATCCATCATAAATATGCTTCCGATCCGAGTATGCCACCGTCTGGCTGACCGGGTGCGTTGCCGCCAATCGTTCCGTTTGTGGTTATTTGTCGAATTTCCTCCCTAATACGTGGCCGGCATCCAGCCGCGCACAGCCACACTGATCGCTGATCATCGCTCAAACGATCATGGCTAAACGAAGGCAATTACAGACGATCGACAAGCGGCTACAAGGGAGAACTATTGGACGCGTCGTTTTGATGCCCGTTTTGCGGAAGGGAAAGCTGCAAACGACGAGATCGAACTGAAGTTTTCAGCGATTTTGTCGATTAGAGGCGCAAGTGGGAACGTTGTTGCACTGTAACACCGGTTGGTGCGGCTCGGAAGCGATATTAAATATATTTTTAGCAATTAGTAAATCGAGATGAAAAGCAGACGAACTGTTGTTTCTGTTTTCACGTGCCGCGGGTTCCTGCAGAAGATAGTCGGGCGCTGCGTCAAAATAGGTTCGAGAGATTGAGATTTACCGCATCCATACTTTCCTAGATCGGATGCGGAACTATGCTACTCAGTGAGATGTGAAACAAATCTTTAATTTAGAACTGAGAAACATTTATCAACTTTTCACGGAACGATGTGTGTGTAAGATGGGCGCTAGTAGTGCTGTTGTAAGAAAATCTCTCATATTTATTATGAATCGTTGTAATACATATTTCAAGACAGTTTTCTTCATTCATAGAGGACGTTTATACAGTATGGCTCATAAGTGCATATATAAACGTACTCTAGGATTTACAATTCATACTGGATGAGAGATATTTCCTACTATGAAGCCTGATGAGACATTTTCTCCAGGTTTTCTGGGCCGTAAAGAAAGAATTTATTCATTCCATATCTATTCCATCGTTGGCTTATTAATCTACACTGAACATATCTTCCAGGTAGCAAGTCTCAGTTTTTCAATGAAAAATACGATAAAGATACGATCTTTGATAGCTGATTAAATTATGTTGTGTCATTTAAGAAAAGGACAACTATTAGTTGTACTTTTAACCAATCTACTTGGCACCAAGAAAATCGAGCTCTAGGCCTTCTGGTTGGAAAAATAACACTTTTGACGATAACCGGACAAATCCAGTTTAATCGCAGAGCCAATAATATAGACTGGCGCTAACGAAACAGGTCTCCCAGCCGAAGCGACTCAAAGAGTATCCAGGCATCTTAATGAACTACATCGAGCATCTTAATTTTATCAGCGAGCACAACCGTGGAAGAGTGTATGTAAATAAGAAAACACTCCTCTTTTCTAGTACAAATGTTATTTTTGAAGAAAAATTGCAGTTTATCCTACAATTTGGATTGCTTTTCTGAAAATCACTTAATATTTCAAGATCTCGCTTGGAGAATATTAAAGACGTTATCTGGAGTAATTGGCAGTGTTATTCAAAACTTTCTCGAAATCATATCTGACTATCCATTTAACGGTTCATTCAATCGTTTTCTTCTAGGGTTAACGACCCTCTCAGGTCATGCCAGCCATATTAGAGGCCATTATTGATTAGAGCGGCACAGTGGCCGAGGAGATAGCGATGCCGGTCTTTATACGACAGGGATCGAAGTTCCGGGATTCAAATACCTTCCAGACCGTCCCTCCCGTACGGAGGACTGACTATTCTATTGCGGGTAAATTCAAGTTACGGAAGCCAAAAATGGCTGACTCGGCCCTAAAAACTCTCGAGGTTGGAGAGCCAAAAAACTAAATTTACTCAAGCGCATTCAACCACTACGACTGTGCTCCTGATAATATTACCACACTACAGACCTTCGCTTGGGTCGTCTAGTTACCTAACGGAGCTATTTAGTACAACTCCTCTAGAAACAATACACTAGGTATGCTCATTTGCATCCATACATTCTACAAGATGCGACTACTAATTAGACTAAAACATACCGATATGCTACCACCATTATTCGAACACCATTAATCGTGCCGCATTAATTAAGGGTCTCTGCACCGTCACATTGAGTGTGGTCCCCGATAGCGTGCGGCCAATACTAACATTCAACCCGGATTGTCAGTTGACAGCTGTCAAGTCGTCATACGTATTTGATGTTGTCGATTCAAGTCTCCAATTGTACTGCCGACCGAACCAATTGGTGGTACGATACCGCGTTGTTAGTGTTTCACATACCATACATGCAAATGGGCAATCTTTATGCTCCAGTTGCTATCGTATCGCGGGCCATGGGTTCAACTTTCGTCTCGAAGAAAATTCATTAAAACTGAATGATTCGTATGCGAGCGTATACGTTCGGGTGGTGGTATCGGTGAGGCAGTCACGAGGCAAATATCGATTTACTAATTGGAACTGAATCCTTCTTACCCTACAAGGTACACACGCCACTCTTTACGGAAAAAGAGCATAAGAAGAAGTTACTCCCGCGGTGCGAGTGTGCCAGGGAAAAAAGTGCTAAATCAACATAAAATTAATACCGATATTACATGAACTCAGTCAATATTTTACATATTTAACGAAGCAGCAAACATAATACTTCACATCCAGCCGTTTGTTTCGTGTCGTGTCTGGTATCGGTTAGAACAAAAACTCCCCGAAGCAAGAAAAAAAGTGCTTCAATCAGCAAGCACTGCAAGACAGAAGTGCGTCTTGTGGTGTCGGCCAGCAAAGGTGTAGTTTGAATTTTTAATAACGAGACCGATCCGTCATCTTCCAAACCCGATACCCTTCGTTTATATTTGCCCTTTCACGCAAGGTTTCAACAAACAAACAAGGTAGTCAGCGTTTGGGCATTGTTATCGTAATTATTCGTGCTTTTTTTTTGCTGTTTTCATGGGTAAATACATTCCAATGAAAACCAACAAGAGCGGTATCACTAACGGTGCTAGTAAGTTAACAAGGAACCACAACTCGAAACTCAAGATTGAGGGCCCTTTACAGGGCACGAACGACACGTGGCTCACAGAGGTGGCCGAGCAGGCAGGTATAGTGCAAAAAGGTGTACGAATTAATTAAGAGACTTTCTCGTTTCTTTGTACTCATTGGACATTTGGTTTGAGTCCGTTAAACGCAATACTGCAAATTTGTGATCGGGTCCGGATTGCCTAGATTGGCCAGACATGCCAATCTGTTTTTGTGCCTTTCGGTTGACCCTCTTTTGTTGGAATATTCTGAGTTCTGCATCAGTCTACATTTAATTAAACTCCAACCGGCGGGCAGATACATCGATCAGGGCTAGCTCCGGTTCCTTTACCTACTGCCGGGAAAAGCGGAAGTCGTCCGAGTCGTTCATCACGTGCGCCCAAACTCCCACCGGGGTGTCCATAAATAATCGCATCTACATAACAAATCGTGTGACTAAGATGGTGTTTAAAAGGCAGTTTGTCTTTATTTATGGTGCAGTGCAGTCCGAACCGGAAATCACGCCAAGCTGCCATACAACTATTTGTGCTTTCCACACCCCTAGTAACCAGAGAGCGACATTCTCGTGCTTTCGTAGGTGATGTTTCTCAAATAAAACCAAGCAATGTACACGCCTGATTCGTTCCAAATGTAATCGGGCCAAAGAGGCAAGTAGTGTGATTGATATTGATTTGTTAAATAAATAAAGCATTTTGTTGTAAACCATTTTCTCGATTTCGATCTGTGCAGCAACGTGGACAGGTGACTTTATTTACTTGGGCAAATCTATTAATAAATTGCAAACAATTAGTTTTACAGCAAATATTTGTCCTTAAACAATATTCCCTTGGTAGTGGCTATTTTGGAATTAACTTATTACTGCATGCTTCGACTTCGGTAGGTTTTCTTTGTCAGCAATATGGTTAGAATCATTTGATACAATATGAAGTGTAGATTTTCTGACAAATGTCTCCAGGTGGTTTTGAATGCTTCAAGCAATTTTTCAAGCAGCAAGCAGCAATACAAGATACGCATGTTTTCATATTTTCACTTTTTGTATTTTTGATACTGGAATATATCAGTATTTCATTAATTTATTAAACCGGACTTTTTAAACACTTTTCAAAAGATTTATTTGTATTAAACAAGTGATTTCCAATAGTGGTACAAGAAACTGGCAAAATAAGGCTGTGGATCAATTTAAAAATAATAATCTAACTGCTCAAGTCGGCTAGGCATCGCTCTTGAAAAACAGCTACAGCAGTTTGTGTTTTATTATACTGAACAACTTACGAGAAAATTAAATTTAACAAATATAGAACGTAGTGAAAAAAAACTGACAAACAATTGAGGAGAGCATTCAAAAATAAATGGGAAGCGGTAAACAAATTTCGGGAAGAATTCAAAAATACTAAGGTTAGTGTAAAAAACACATTGCAGGATACCCTGTAAATGCAAACGTGTGTATGCAAATTGTAAGTCATTTGATTACATATATATTCTAACGATTCTACAATTAAATTGATTAAAGTTTCCTTTCACGATGAAATGAAGCAATTATACTTTACAAAGCTAAACCATCACTTAGCCCTTAGATTATTGTTATTGACTTTTGACCGCACGATGTTGTTAACCACAATACGTAATAATTAGTATTTACCAAATGGCAACGTTTATGTGTTGCGATCCCTTCGAATGGTGTCACCCTTAAAGGGACGTTGCTACGTTGTCTTGGATAAACATATCTTGGATCGAGTTCCTGTGTCATTTGGCTAGAATGAAATGATAGTACCCTTATTTGTTTAACATACTTCGAAAGAAAGTTGGAAGAAACCAACGTTCCGGATTGATAAATCGTTAAAGGTTTCGGCTGAAGTTTGAATTATTTTCGATGAATCGTGCAAGTTCTTTGGAGTGACCCCTTCCGTAACTTCAGCAGTGAAACAGTGTTCAGCGCACGTACGAGAAAAACATACAAACACCATTTTAAATCGATTCCGGCTCGACCTTACCACAATCGTATGGTTTACATTTAATGCGATTCACTCGCCCGATTGAACGCGTTCCCATTGGTTCGTTGGTGCGTGTTTTTATTTAGCTCAATCATATCATTTGTACGAATGAATTGGAGTGTGTAAATGGTGTAATACAAACAGCGCTATTCGTATCCTCTTGTCGATCCCTTGAAAACACTCGCTGCCTCATCCAGCAGCTGCTCGGCTTCCCGACGAAATGAAACGGCAAGCTCTTTCTTTAGCTGCCGGAGTAGATTGATAGCCACTTTTTTTCCAGTTGTAGTTGCTCCTTTAACGAATAATAATAAGGATGCGTATGTTATTGTCGTGAACTAAGCAGCATCGTGTTCCCGGTGGCCTACAGCGCTGTGAGTACCTGTGGTGGTTGTTTTGCCCGTTCAAGGGCGTTTCGATTAACAGCGGCTAATAGCACCTTCGTGAATGTTCGACTTTCGGCTGGTTCGTAACACCTTTCCCCTGCGCGCTGGTGTTACCAAATTCGTGAACGGATCGTGTGTAACGAATTGTTATTAAATTTGATAATTTCTCGGTTTTCGTGTTTATCGCGTCTCGCTTCGTACGCCGCCACCCGGATCAAGCGCGATTGGTATTGGACCGCGTGTGGTCTTCTCGGGCAAAACACCCTTTCTTTTTGCCCAGTGTTGCCTAACAACGGTACTAGCACGGTTTGGAGACCACCGCCAGCTCTAAAGAATGGGTGAATCGCCGGAAAAAGATGCTCCGTAAAGAACGCTGCTCGAGCAACGCTTCTACTCAATTATTTAATAAAGCCATCATAATTCTCCTATGCTGCCCGGGACTGTGGTTTTGTTTTCAAATATCATCCTCCCCATCATCCAGGACCGGGTGTATGGTGTGGCGAGGTTGTCGCACCGGGTGGTATTCGTCCGCTGTTTGGATAATTTCTTATTTCGTTCGATGGGCGCGATGGCAACCCAACAGCTGTAAGCGCGCGGTGAGTTCATTTGGGTAGGATAATAAGCTAACCCATCATTATTTGGGAGTTTTTCCTTTAAACAAGTAAACTCTCCTTCTCTCCCGCACCGGCATCGATCCAATCGAAGGGTGGTTGGGATAGAGAACCCTTCCGAACAGAAGAATGCGCTGTGTTTGTGTGATGGAAAACGATGCTTAAATGGTATGCTTTGATTCGTCGCTTTGGGGCCGGCTCCTTAACCGTCAGCTGGACAGTATCGCAGGATATTTGATACTGGACACCAAATCGATCCCATAGCGTGCAGCTCAACGCTAAGCGACTCGGTATGATTGAAGTTAATTGAGATCATAACCGTAAGGTTGATTGGATAAATGGGACAAAATTAACTCTCTGGAGGAAAATCTCTGTTACGTGCCTATTACGAGTTGCGATTGGCGTACCTCATAGAAGCGATACTACTATTAGCATTTCCCGTTTTCTTGTTTAAAGGACAATAGCAGCATTTATTAATTTGTAAACTTTTAGACATTTATTCAGAAGCAGCTGAATAGGTAAAAAAAGAACAATTTTTCAAATGAACATTTTTTTCAAAAAATCGTACAGCTCTTCGATATTTAATTTATTTTCATATTGGAAGATGTCAAGAATATATCCATAGCAATACGGCCTGGCCGTTCTTGATGAATAAAAAAAACAGTATATCCATATTAGTTAAACTTCGTCATTCATCACTAATTTTCCGTATTGCAATTGTAGACATTAACCACCAAAATTATGAATAAATATATCAAACTCAACACTACATATTTATCAAAGCAAAGAGAGAAGCGTTAAAATCATTCTTGAGGACTGTTCTGATATAACAATGGAATTAATTCACAGAAGATTATTCTTCCTGCATTAACAAGAGTCAAACAGAATTATGGATAAGACAAGTACGATAAGGACATGCTTGTTCTCATGCAATTCAAGCAACTAAGAGCCAAAAATGGAAAGAGTTTACAGTATTAAATAACATTTACAGTAGAGCGTCAACTAACTTCCAGACTCAACCTTTGCAATTAATCGGACAATATGGATAATGGGTACCTTGGGGTTTTAAGGTAAATATTCATGTTTGTTGTATGGTAGGAGGGATTGATTTTAGAAGTCTTTGTTTTATTTTGTACTTTGGATTATTTGTCTGACTATTTGCTAAATAATTGGCCTTAGTTTATTTGAACCAATTTTTGGTTAACAGTTATCCGAATCATGAGTCAAAGTTTAATGCTCATGAATCGCTTAAGGTGAGTGAATCTTTAAGAATTCATGAATTACAAACTTTTTTTTTTTATTCGTTTCACTAAAAATTCACGAATTCAAAAATGCATATGCCTCACTATGTCGCTTAAATTAAGAGGTCTGCATCTTAACTTTCTTCTTTTCTTATTGCTTAGCGTAAAGACCCTCTGAGGTCACTTTGATATCACGTCTCCGAGTATTGACTATCTAGTTCTCACTATGGGTTAACTCTCGTGATGGGATTTGAACCCAGGCATTTGAAGGCTGGCCTCTCACACGCCTTTGTCACCGAACCGACCATCACATTGGTCACAAATCAACACAGCTTAACTTTCTAAGTAAATTTTATTTAAGTTTTCTTATAGATTTTTGGCAAAATACTACACTTGAGCTGCATATCTGAAGTTATGGAAGCATTCATTACAGCAAACGTAAATCTATAATTAGGGTTTTATTCTCAAATCGATACGGTTATGGTGAAGGAAGAGAAGAAATACTCGTATTCATAGTAAATACAAATTGCATTTTTTTAAGAGCTAGAATGATTTCAAACGGATGCAACAACTTAATATGTCTCAAAAATCACCTTTATGGCAGTCTCATATTATCGTCGTTAAATACTCACCCATTTGGTTAAGACGCACCGCAGATATTGAGCTAGAATGAAGTATTCCCAGCATGCAGTAAACATAATAAGCATCGTAAGCTGTTAAATGACAGACATGACAATGCAAGTGCGAACGATAATTGTGAAGTGCTATAAGTGCATCTTGTCAGTACAGCCAAATCCATCCAAATCCTCTGGGGCGGAAGAAGAATCATTGCCGCCATGTCATCATAAAAATTCAAACATTAGTCTATTAACAATTTCGTCTGCAGTCAACAAAATCAACACAACACACTATGCAAATGTAACAATCACAATGAAAGCAAACTCTTATTACAACCGCAAGCGCGGTTCACCGAAAGCTACCTACGTTTGTCAACACTTCATTAGTTTCCTTCAAGGTTGGGCCGGTTTCTTTCGCTGTGCATACACATCCTTTAACACTTACCCTTGTGCCTTCCCTCGCAAAGGGAATTGGTACCACAAATCGACAGTAAATCAACATCTACAAAATAACACGCGTGGGATTTCAATTTTAGAGCCGTTACAGCTCGTACGTTCATTTTCATGTATTTCTGACGTTTTCTCTGTTTTTCCAAACGCTGGTACACGATAATGCAGCTCGATTCGTCACTGCTTTACATCGGTGAGCATCGTGACCTGCGGTATGATCGTGTTCCTCTCTTACTATGTCTAGAAAATTTACAATCACGAAATACACTGGGCCTTTGAGAAGCTTCGGGGCGTATGCGAGTAGTTTTGCTATTCGTTAGTAGGGTTTTTGTGTGTGTTTGTGTTTTTATGCTAGATATTTTGCTAGTGCATTTAAATTAATATACCCAAAATACGTCTAAACCTAGTATTAGCCTATTTGCTGCTGCTGCTACAGTTGAGCTGTGCCTGTGTAGGTATCAGGCTCTCGTTTTACAAACACACATGCGCGGGTTTTTGTTGTATTTTACCAAATGATGCCTTGAAATGTCTGCTTCAATTAGAAAATATATGTACAAATTTCTTCATTCAAGCCCGGAATCCAACTAAATCATAACCTGATGATTCCGTGGCTCAACCTTCACAGAAAGTAAATCGCTTCGATTGGCTCTTCTGCTATACCGGAGCAGCTATCACACAACAACCTAACTATCAGAAAGTTAAAAAAGAGGCTAAGAGACAGCTGTGGTACATTTAAGTTCGATAATAATACTTTTCATCATCTTTGAATCGGTGCTCTTGTATGCTCGTTATTCTAGCTAACTCATTACGGTAGGTGTTACACATGTACATATCTATAAACTGATCGCAGTCTTGCATCTTGCTTCTCAAACAAACGAAAATAAAACATCACATCACATGTTAATTACTTCACTATATGTACAAAACGTATGAGAACGCGCAAGGAAACAAAACGCTCCACAACTAAACATCGTCCCGCGTATTTGTATGGGTGAACACAGACGGCGACACGCCACATGGTGGCAGACATGGTTCCCGGCTTCCGTACACGTTCGCGTGCACACTTTCATTTGGCGCATAGAAACAAACAAACAAAAAATTGGAAACATCTTCAACTTTCGCAGCTCCACTCACTGCTAAGCTGTACGGCCACGTGTCCAACAGCTATACCGACAGTTTAAAAACGCAAATATTGCCCCCGGGTATCAGTCGGCTAGAACTGCGCGTTTTCGTTCGAACATTGCACAAGTGTGAAACCCCAAAAAGAAAAACCTTTCTTGCACAACTATGCCACTCTATGCAGATAATAGGGATGTTGGTAGGATGCTCTGTTTGCGAGGAAAATTACTAAGGGTAAGTTCCTGGTGCTTATTATGCAGGGTGTATGAGTGAGGCTTACTTCTGTGGGCTGCCACCGTCGTCGTGCATGATCTTTTTCTTGAGAATGTTCATATCGTTCACATTCTCCAGGAACGTTTTGTGTGCGGACAGGACCTTCACCGTCTCGACGTCCTTCTTGAGCTCCTCCATGTCGCGCTTCAGCTTGGCCCGCCGGTTCTGGAACCAGGTGATGACCTATTGGGATGGGTAGCAGATAGATATTTGCTGTCGTCAGTATTCGAGAGTTACAACAGAACAGTGGCGAAAAATTAAAACACAAACTAACCTGTGCATTCGATAGCCCAAGAGCGGCCGCTATCTCGTCCCGATCCGAAGGTGACAGGTACTTCTGGTACAGGAACCGCTTCTCCAGCTCGAAGATCTGATGGTTGGTGAACGCCGTCCGGGATTTCCTTTTCTTCTTTGGCTGCGGTCGGTTGGCGAACAGGTTTAAATGCGATTGCTCTGTGAAAATGCACGAAACGAAAAGAGCGGGAGAAAAAAGGCCAGGCCAACATTAGTACAATTTGTTAATTGCAACGCTAAAATTAAAGACAAACAACAAAAGGAGCTATGGTTGGGATGGTTAGGTTCGGCTGTGCTCAATCAAAGGGGCACCGACCAACCGATGCCACTATTACGTGGGCTCGATTGACGATTGATCTTTTACATCGGCGCTTTTGCCCCGCAACGTTCGCATGTGTGCAATAATCTCTCTTTCTTCGTTCGTTCATCACTGTGTTTTGCGGTCTTTCTTTAAGGTGCTCGGGGAGGTTTTCTTGTTGCTTTGCTCCTGTTTAACGCGGTGCTATAAAATCATAAAAGTTTATTGAGATCTAATTTCCTCCTCAATGAGATGCCATTCCGGCATTTGACGAGCTCGCGCACAGTTCACGGTTTCTCCTTTCTTTGGAAACATTGATAGAGAGATGGAGAGAAACTTTTGTTTCTCAAAGTTTTCTAGCTCCCAATTCAAAAAATATGTATTGTCTGTTAATCACAAATAAATGTATAGATAATATTTCAATTTACCAAGTACAAGCACTTGATGAATTACCATGAAACCATGAAACTAAAATGCGTTGAAAAAAACAGGTTTGAATGACTTTTAACCCCAATTTTCTAATTTACTGTCGTTATCGATTTGTTGCTTTTTACTATACTTTACTTTCTTGATAATGTAAGATAAATATGTAAAATAATTAAGGTGCGTAGCAATCGGTTGACCAATTATTTTGTTAATTAGCAGCTTAGATCAAACATATTGGTAATAACAAATCAATTGGTAAACACATTTTCATTTTGAATGTAACTCATTTTAATTGCAACTTTCCATATTTCATCAAGTCTTCAGCCTTCGTTTGTGTAAGAATAAATTTAGTGAAAACATTTCAAAAGTGGTAATTAGTTTTGTTTTTCACGAATAATCACAGATTCTCCCAATTAAAGCAACAGTGGCAGCAATGACAGTAGCCATTTTTTCAAATGGACCAGTGACAATCCACCATAGAAAACATTCCCTTTTTAAAGAAATTGGAAATGATCCACACACCAAAACCAAAAAAAAAAATCTGACCTACACGTGAACAACCGAAACGACAACGACACTAATTAACATCCGAGTGAGAAACGAATCGATGCCCATGGTTCTCGAGCGACAACCAAAGAAAAAAACTATATCGACTAAGGCTAATTTTCAAGAGAAGGAAAAAAAGTGCGGCACACCACTATGTGAAACGTCACTCGCTAAGCGATCCCGGGGAAAGAAATATTAAATTAAATGATAACATATTACGGCACGGCATCTTTTTCCTTTCTTCTCATTCTCTTCGCTGTTGCCTATTCCATGGATAAGCCAGGCTTCCTTTTGGTTAGCCGAAACAAGCCGCTCAAAAAAAAGCTTCGCGATCACATCCGCGGCGGATATGAAAGGGCACGGGTTGTGGATACGGAAGCTAGGGCGAGGAGGGCGTATGAGAGGAGGCGATCGGGGAAGCCGCACCGAAGTGCGCCGTTTTCATTAATGCACGGTCGTACGATGCGGATGCGATGTTCCTCGGACGTGCTTATTATTATTACGCTTTTTTTGATGTTGTTGGTTCTCTTCCTTTCTTGCCCCAACGCGGTTTGTTATGTTTTATTTCATTCATTTCTTTCCCCCGGGGACGGTGAGGCCAACTCGTTCGCGAGGCAATAAAATTATTAAAATTAAAATGAAGAGAATGATTTTCGGAGGCAAACGGACAGAAAAGGCAAGCCGCCATTGTCGGGTGGACCGAGAGTGTGTGAGAGATAGTTGTGTGCAGAAACGACGTTCAGCTTCAAGATCTTTCACTTTTAAAAATCTATTCAAAAAGAACGACCACAATTTTGCCAAAAACGTTAGCACCATATGGATTACACATGTTGCCAAAGCTAGTAAAACAATAAAGACGTCATACGGATCTTTGCGCTACCGTCACTGTGACAGACTGCAGGTGTTGCATACTTATTACATTCGCAGATAATTAGTGGTAAGGATATTAACCCTGTAATACGCTGTACAATATCAAAATGTTCTCGACTACGACAGGTCTGAAATACTCATCCAACCCATCGATCGACACAAAGCATCACATTAATTTACGAAACATTATAATGATTTAGTTGCCATGTAAAACGCTTTGATGAATGTGCGCACTGCATCAAACAACTTACCGTGCGGTGTAACGTCATAATGCCACAACATAACAGCTACAGCAAAAAAAAAGAGTGTTGGTGAAAGCATAATTGCATGCAGCAGCAGCAGCAACAAGCGACAAAAAGGAAACGATGCGCGAAAGAACACAGCCCGGGACGGAATGGTACGATTGCATCTTTACCCATTTGCATAACCCATCCCCCCACACGTCGTTCTCCGCATTACTATCACCACGGTTGAAGCCATTCAAATCGATTCCGTTGCAAATTGACCGCACCGCAAACGCGAGCCAGCTAATTAGGCTCGCGGGGTCCAAATCGTCACTTCTTGGAAGCGTGCAGTTGAGATACGCGGTTTTTTTTCGTCGTCGTCGTCGTCGTTGCTACCCACACAGTGCCACAGGATCGGGTTCGAATTGGATTGGAGGATCGGGGTTGGTTAATTGCCTTGGCATGCTGGATGCGGTTCATTCTGTTCCCGTTAAATGAACCGATTAACTGCGAGACGAACGCACACCAAGCACACCCGACGGCTGGTGACGACGACCCGTAGGTGTGGTGTGGAGTGCCGCGAGCTCGGCTAATTCTTTGATCTTTGGTAAGCTCTTCGCGCGCCTAACAGCGGATCGTTGAACGGCAACGATCAACGGCTTGATGCATAAGTTGGCGTTTTTGTCAATAAACTTGTCAAAAGGTCCCCCCGCCTCCACACACACGCGCGCATATATGCTCTGTGAATTGTGGATTCTCTTCGCTCGGTTTGTGTTGTGGCCTCGTTTTCACGTTCTCCCCCATGATGCTCTAGTCCGTGTTATGCGATTCGCTTTCGTACCATTTTATGATTTCTCACTTGGTAAGCATTTTTGATGTAAGATCTCGATACGTGTAAGATTCATTCGAAACGTCCCGGTCAGTGTTCCACGAAAATCTATCCTCAATGATTCTCTGCGCAGTTTGCGAAGCAGCAAACTGAAAAAGAGGATATTGCAAAAATTCCAGGGACTCTAGCTGACCATCACTTTATGGGATTGATAATTAGCTTCGGTGTCAATTCGTACCGTCCACTCGAACACGTCCCCGTCCATGGACTGTGACTCACACGGGCCGGGAATGATGGACCTGCAAAACCGGTAGGGTCGTAAAAGCCAACGAACAAAGAACACCTCTTTGCCACCGTGGCACGGTTTATGATGCCACCGGCATAGGCACATTAAAGCGTTCCCCGGTAGCCTTCACTCTTATTGACAGATTGACGAGATGAGACCTCCCCGGGCACCCAAGAAAACCGAGACCGAACTTTGGCAATGTTCTGCGAACTCGACGTCTGTAGTACCGCAAATCGATGTAGCGATTGATGAATGCTTAAAAATAAATTTTAGGAACGTCTAAAAGGAAGCCCACGCGGGCGGAGAAACTTAGCAACCAGGACATCCTGGAACGCTGGAGCGCAAAAACACAAAGTGCAATGGCGACGACCAGCGAATCGATGGCGTTCCGCGTGAGCAAACACCACGGTCAAATGGAACGCGGTAGAGCATCGCGGTAGAGACACAACATCACACGCATCGGACACGAAGGTGGTGGCGCAGTTAAACAAACACGCTAAAACAGTCGCTGGACACAAACACGCTCATCCGCTCGAGCGAGAGAGAGAAAGGGAGAGAGAGAGTGGGAACGAATGCCGGGCCGAGCGAACGAGATCTCAGACCCTGTCGGAGGTGTGTTTGTGTAACGAAGCTCCCATAATGCATCCAACAGTTGGAACGAAAGCAGGAAAAAAGCACCCTTGATACACCCTTGCGCTTGCGCTTTGCGGTGCGTAAGAAGAGGTTGATAAATTGATCACGAGCTGAAGAGTACGTGTGGGGAGCCGAGTGCTGGTGGAACTGTATCAAAAGACAGAGCAAGCGCCAAACAAATACAGGCGAACGAAAGCGAGAGCTAGACCCGATGCCGACTTTGATGTTTTTGGGCTCCCAAAAAACCACGCCCCAGTCGGTATAGAGATGGCGCTTTGTTACGATTGTTGTAATATGTACCGTTGCACGTTGTCCTTTACGTACGGCTGCTAAGGGAGTGCGCAGAATTTGCTCACATTCCAACTTATGTGAAAGAAAGTCCAAGTCCAATGTTTATAAATAAGATTATTTAACATTAAAACAAACAATTTTTCTTTTTAAATAAAGTAACAAGTTATCAGCGGTCGAAATCGGCCACACTACACGATAATTAAATGGCATGATTATCACACACTTTCAAATGGCATTCTCCCCACCCCGCACCACTTCGTAGTTCGGAGTGAGCGAAACTTCAAACTTCAAAATTTGGTGCCTGGCTGACACACCAATAAAACCATAATTGGAACCAGCTTGAGACGTTCCTAATTTGCAACGTTTTTTTCTCTCTCCCCCTTCGTAAGTTTTTTTTTTTTTTTTGATAAACAATTCCTTTTTCTTAAGCATCTCTGTACCTTAAAAAAAAAAAAGAAAACTACTCCGCTAGACAATTTAGCATGAAAACAAGTCCTCGCAATGTTTGGCATCGTCGGTTACGAGTTGGTGCAGCTGGTGAAGTGGTCTAGCACCACCACCATGACCACCATCATCAGTCCACCTGGTGTCGCCAAACCGCCATGGCAATTACCAGTGCGAGAGGATTTGCTCACGACGGATGACGCAATACGCTGTGCCGCACGTTGTGTGCTACCGCTGTGCTAACGATTTTGCTTCTAATTAATCAATTAATTATGGACACAAAACAACAATTGGTTGGGTTAGAGGACGGAGAGGTTGTTAGAGCAAGGGCTGCCACCGGCCATCATGCCATGGTTTGATTCCGCGCACGCCGAGAAACACCATTATCGTGCAGTACAAATGATGAACGACATACGGCACCGGTAGCAGGCAGCTCCACAGTGCTCCACAACGAGGTACCACCAGAGGGTGTGTCTGTGTTTCCATCAAATCGCTATCGTACACACTCGTATACTAATGCTAACGATGCAGCCAATTGCAGCTACCCCGTTTCAGTACGTCGGTGAATGAGTAGTGCACGGCCGAGGAAGCAGGAAGAGGGAGGCAAATTGTCACTCGTCAAAATGGAATAGGACCTCACCCTGGTGAGCTACTCGAAGGCTACGTATAATGATAGTACTGCTTTTCAGCTTCATCATCCACCCAACCTACTGCCTTCTGGCCGGCACAACACATTTGTTTCAACAGCAAAAAGGACCTCTAATTGTCTGTTCAAACAAAAGCATCCATTAGGATAATAATTTCACGCGGTCCTTACATGATGAGAATCCTGTTAGGGCAGCGGGCACGCAATACCATTGTTTGTTTGATCCACATTTCCATCTACTTAGCCCGGGTCCCGAAGTGGGGCAACTTATTAGCGGGTGGAGCAATTAAATTAACGTTGACTTGAGGATTAAAAATTGTGTTAGCAGCAGGTTGCGAAAACCAGAATACTAGCAAAAAGGTGGTTTTAGGCATTCGTGTAATTTAGTTCTACGAAGGTAACACTGTGAAGGGCGATGACAAACAAAAAACGATAAATTTAGCTTGCTCAAGCTGTCAACTGACACATTTGTATAACAATCTCTAGGTACTTCTTCACCATTTGGCCAGTTGATCCAAATTCATGGCGGAATTGTAAGATCATTTTTCCTTAGATCTTCATTTCTTGCCTATATTCTAAGCTTTTTCTTCAATTCAAAAACGAGGAGTTGCTATATATTCCAGAATTTTAAATTCAGGAGAACACTTGATGCCTATTTCCTCCAAAGCTTTTTCGTCTCTGTAAATAGAAACCGTTACAGTGACAGGAATTGGACATGAAAAGTTGCTAAATCCATTTACCATTAATATTTATTCTTTTCATTTACGTATTATTCTAAAACTTTACACACATTAGACAGTTTAAAAAATCTCGCAAAGTTTACTTGTTTTATTTCTGGTACCTAACGCGCAAAAGAACGGGATGACACTCACTTTGCCGACGTTCAGCTGCTCCGGTACAGCTAATCAATTACCATCACCGCTGGCTCTTGCCCAACACGGAAGGCATGAAATGACTAGGCATGGCGCTGAACACAATAAGCGCACACCTCAAACAATGATCAATTAACACTGTAATTAAATCGAACTTTCTACAGCACAGGATGGTATGGGTTGTGCAGGGAGGGGATCCCTTGTTGTGCTGCTTTCTGCCTTCACGGGACGGGGAAATGTTTCTTGCACAGTCTTGCCTTTCCTACGGGACATCGTCGTTTTTCTTCCTGGTTGTGCTCACCTGGGTAGGTGAGTGAGCATTTTCCTGTCCCGAATCGTTTGTCTCGTATGGCACCGGGTGAAAGAAAATTAGCACGACCACCAGCAAATGGAGCGGTTTTGATGCTGGTAGCCGGCGCTAGGAAGGGTAATTATTTTTATGACACGCCGAAATACTTCCCAACACACACACACGTTCACAGCCGTATCCCCTTTGCGTGAATGTCGCTCGTTTTCTAAAGTGACGTTTTCGCGTACCGACCGCCACGGCTGGTCTGTGAACGATAGTAGGCGAACCCCCCCAAGCCCGTCAGTCACTTCTATTACGGTGGTCTTAAAAGGTACCGTCGATGTCTGGCCCGACGGTCTGTTCTCGTGCGAATAGAACTATCGATCGAGTTTTGTTTTGGTTTTTTTTTGCCCTGTAGCCCTGTTTGTGTTTTAACTTGCTTCTATTCGTGATTCCTTAGGGCCTTGCATTGGCTCCCTCTTTTGAGAAAGCAAATTTTCAAATCAGATCGTGACTGGCACATTTAACAAGCCTTCGGGCAGGTCTCGCACATATCGGGGTGCACTTCCGGCCGTGACACGAGCAGCGCCAGCACCAACAGCAGCACAAAGTACAAGTGGTCGTTTCGATTGGGCGCTAATTTTCAATAAAAACCCCTATTTGGTGCAAACTGCAAAGAACAACAAAAGTCTCGAAACCAAAGAGAAGAAAAAAACAACCTCATACTATGGGGTTGTGATAAACTATGGGGTAGAGTTAGGCAAAGCGGATCAGAGTAACGCAACACGGCACACAAGCGTGTGTGTCGATCGTGGAAAAGATGTTGGAATTTCCAGTTATGGGAAGGTATTTGTTTTTTTTTTGGTTTTTGTTCCGAAAACAAACCGGACGAAAGCATTCTACACCAATCGCCGGACTCCCACCGTTAGCTTTGGCGATTTTCATCCCCGGCGGTCTTCTGACCACCATGGTAGTGTGAATGAAAAATGGGTTACTGTCGGTACTCCATGTACGGATGTAATGAACTTGCAATATGAGCTACAACATCAACAACATAACAACAACGAACACACGATCATGACACCAAGTGTAATCTCCGCTAGAAAATAAAAAGCGAACACACACAAACACCAAAAAAAATCTCAAAAACGGCATGTTCTTTCACCGATCATCTGATTCTACAGTACGGCCAAAGTGCTGCCAAAGCTGACAAAACGTTATTCTCACCCGTAGGACTAATTTACCCATTTGCTGTCAAAACAAAACGCACAACTTTGCTGTAATTTGAGGTTTGCTCTACATTTCTGCTGTTTATCACTTTCGTTGCGTCTGGGGAGAAAGTCTTTGCAGGAGATGGTGGCTGGAACCAGCAACAGGAGAGAAAAAAGGTCTCAATCCTTCGGAAAGCCATAAATTAGGAGTGAGTGCACACAGGTCATAAATTTTCTCTTCGCCTTGCCGGTTCGTTTCGTATTCCGATTCTTGATTTCAAACCTACCGAATTGGTGGAGAAAAAAAGAACCACACTCGTAACCCTCATATATATGCAAATGTAAACGGGTAGTAAAACATGCCCAATGTCAGGAATCTTCGAGCTTTTTTTTTTTTGTAGTGTAACTCCACCGGAAGCAATGCGCTGCTACAGACTCCGTGCAACAGTGGAAACTGTTTTTCGCTGATTGTTGAAGTGGCATCACTCAACAGAAAATCCATGCCCCGGGTTTATGGGAAAATGGTACTGTTTTATCTAATCGACTGGGGTTGAGTGTTACGAACGACCAACTGGCCTAAATTGGCTATCGAATTGAGGGCCACAAATTTCGGAAATGCTTATCATTGACTCTGTTTGGCAAGAAAGATGTGTTTATCGCTGTAAAGTCCTTTCATTTCGTGACGTCTATAACAATAAATAAATCCTTTATTTTAAAGACTCCGTGATATCAATCCGAGCTTTATTTTATATCCCTTAAGTTTTGTGAAAATTCTTGAGTTTTTGAAATTCCCAATAATCCTCTCGCAAGCATTTTAGTCGGGATTTCATATAACCTAATAATCTTTTTTTTAATATTTTCTTTTTGTTTGTAATCCCAATAATTATAAATCTCAAATAATTATAAAGCCCCAAGAATTAAAATAGAAATTCTTCCGAAATTTGAAAACAATTTTTTTTTATGGTAGAACTTCACTTCACTTCACTTCAGCTCAAAGATAATTTTGCAATGCAACCTCCTAATTAGTCATCAATATCGTACGTAAACAATACGTAACAAATTTCATCATCACACTCACATTTTTTGTTCCATCGCACACAGGCAGACTTCTTTCTCGTCAGATCGTAAATCTTGACATCATCTTGCTCTGCTGTGTACATGCAAATCGGCATTCTGCAAAGCCGTTCCACGTTAATCCACGCTCGGGATCCACTACTAAATGGCGTTGATAGCCGACAACTGGAACCGGGAACAATTTATCTCTTTACTGTGGTCTTCAACAGTACGCGCGCTTTGAAGTACGTCGGGCGTTGGACGCCGAGGCCTCAAACCTCAATGATTGCAACCAGTTTTGAATCCCACCGAAGGTTGGAATGTCCAAATGTGACAAACAAAAAAATAATAATACAGACGATCTCTGGGACTCACCGTGCGAAGACTCACCTGAGCAAAGCCGTTGGCAAAGTCGATCGCTGCAAGGCTTTAGACGCCGATGTCCAGCAACGATCGAGCAGCGGCGGTCCGAACGAAGTGAAGCTGAACGCTGGCGGCACAAAGAAGCATAAAGCGATGCCGACAGCGGCAGTCATAAATGCTAATATTAAGCATCAATTTACTATCGTTTAAAAGCCATAAAATTAATAAAAAAAATCATTTCACCAACAGTGGTATCCTTAGCGGTGGCGGCAGCAGCTGAGCAGGGTTCCGAGCACAAATCAACCATTTGAAGTGGTGTGGTGTGTCCATCCCGGCGTGTATATGAGCCGCAGCGAAAGACAGGCGTACGACTATGAGCACCGTACCATGTCGTATCGTAACGGTTTAAATGACGTTTTGTGGCCCAACTTGACGCGTCAAGGGCGCCTGCCGCTTTCGTACCCCATTTCTGGAGCAATCGGCTAAACCGGCATAGATGCACTCATAGCGATGCTCTTAACCGATCCATTGCTACTTAAGATAGCTACTATACGGCAACAATGCCACAACCCAGCATCGGGTACCTCGGGGGTTGAATTCCCGTCTGCGTGCAGCGATAAGTAGATGGTAATTATGATTGTTTGAGTTAAACATAAACATTTGAGTCACTCTCTTGAGGCCACTTGACGATAGCGGCATCGGAAAGGTGCAGGCCCCGTGGCCCCGTCGGTCGCATCAACCGGAGGAAGACCCGGGCAGAGCGGTTTTGCGTTGAAACATTCCAGGTGCAGTGCGTTTTTAAGGCGCAGGCCACGCTAGAACCCACACCCTGTACGCAGTTGCACACGCGCATCGGAAGTTTTGATGAGAAGTGATTAATTCACTTTCCGTCTAGCTGCCAGAGTGCGGCCATTACCGAGTGAGCGAGCACAGGACGTGTTGGAAGACCGTGCCGGCAAGAATGATGATGAGGGTAATTTTTGTTGGTCATTATCGAGCATGGGTTTTGCTCCTTAATCGTGCTCAACGGAGCAGCAAAACCTTAAAAAAAAACGAAACAACAAAAGAAAAAAACAACAAACCCTCCCACCCCCGCTCCCCGCGTTTCCCTTCTTGCAGTCCGTTTTGAGGTTTATTAATTTAAAAATCATTTATTCTTCGTAAAAGTGTTACCGTTCATCATCGTCATCGTTCAGTTCTGGTCGGTGCCTCGGGCTGTAAGTCGTTCCGCTTCAAGTGATAGGAGTTTGAGCGGAGATAAAAGTGAGTACGGCTTCCTTGCGACTCGGAGTACCCCACAACTCTTGATGCTGTGGAGAGATCGAGAAGCGATACGAGCCTGTAAGGCTGGAAGGATTGATGATCGACCCGTAAGGATGATCAGTCTTACAGAAGCAAGCAGCCAGCAAATATTGCAAAATCAAAGCAATGGATGTTGAAAGAACTTGGAAAACTCCACGTAAAGAGCCATCAGTTTTGATGACGTACGCAACAAAACTGTACCACCTAAGTGTTATTATACAGCTAGTTTGACAGAAGAAGGACTTACGCGTATTGAGATTCAATTCCAACATTTCAAGCCCCGATGGGCGATGTGACCGTTCGCATTGCCCAGATTATGGACCGAAGTTCGAGTCCGGTTGGAAGAAAAAAAAGGGTAAAATTTGCCCTAAAGGGTGTGTTCACTTTTTCCAACCCCTTTGATGTTTGCCGACAAACCAGCTAAGAACACAGAAACAAAAAAAAACCGCTGGAATGGATGTAATAAAGACAGCACAACAACGCATGCAAAGCTGCAGAAAGCGAACGATAGAACGAAAGGAAAATATGATACACACTGAGAAATATTCAAAGATTCGTAGCGCGAATGGCATGTTTCTGTGTGTTTTGCTTTCGTTGTGTGTACTATTGTGTATGACACGGAATGGTTTTGCTTTGTTTTCCATGGAATCTTGCGGTTTATGTTCTGGACGCTTAGTGTCAATGTACTGTGCCTTATTGCTCTACGACCTTCAGCACTGTTTTTCAGCTCCAAACACACCTCGCACAGCCAGACACCATTTTCATCTCGAAATATCCGATAACCAGTAAAGGCATGCGAGATCAAAATTCATATCAAACCATCTAGCCACTATGGCAGATCGATCGACCAACTTCCGCAAGGTGTTGATTGAGCAAGTGAAATCGAGTGCAAAACTCTAATGATCCAAAACGGGCGGCCGTCTAGACGGTCTGATTGCGTTTCGCAAACCAACACGTTACTTCCGTTTTCGTGATCCGTACCGATCAAAAGGAATTAGTTCATCATAACAAAAAGTGTGCTCGCGGTACAGGTGGCTGGTTGTGTTGTTGATGTTTTTCCCACAGCATTACACATCCGCAGCGCGTTACTATTTTGGCAAAACTGGATGCAGGAAACTCTCAGACAGCATCGGCGAGCATCTGCAGCACATTAGCACAAAGAATGTATGATCTAGTGAGTCAGACAAACAGTGTCGGTAGGGGATAGAATAGAAGCAATCGAGCAATTGGAAAATCGGAGCGAAAAAAAAACCGTTGAACATATCGAAGATATTTTCGGCATCGTATGGAGAAGCGTTAGAGGAACAGAAGCATTAAAGATCTAACTAGCATACTTGCACATCGTTTGAACAAATATCAGAAGATATTTAAAACAGCCTGGATTACTGCGGTACACATACCATGAAGACAAACGTAGACGACTTCAGAGATATCAAAGTTGCAAGGCTTCAAGGGCCATTGAAAAGTCAATTGATACAAAACCTCAGAAGTTCTTCCTTGACCTCTTTATCCGAATTGATCTACTTTGTCAGCCAAACATGCAAGCAAATGTTAGCGGAATAATTCATCAACTAACTTCTTAATACTTTTACACCAACATTCTGAAAAGATGCACCCACAACATTACACCCGGTTGTTGTGGTAATCCAAATGATCATACGTTCTGTACGTAGATATCTCCGGATGCATTAGATCTATAAATATCCAAAACATTACACCCACACTGAGGTATTTTTTGCAAAGCAAAAGGCAACTCTCAAACATACCAGCATCTGTAGCGTATTAGCGAAAATATATGTTTCAATTAGAATTAGACAAACAACATCGACTAAACTCCACGGAAAAGATCTGACAATACTTCAATGCGCTGATACTTCAATGGGTTTCCTTCAACCAGTTTTCAAAGGCGTAATATTCGAACTTCCTCCAGATGATAACAAAACCAACAACGTTTCATTTGACTAGCGCTCATTTGTTTCGTTTGATCAAACATCAGACATGCTAGCAGAGCTAGCCATTTAGTCACCCGGGTTCGGGGTATCACCCTAGAAGGATGTACACGGCACAAAAAAAAGAAAAAACAAGATTGATTAATCGAAATTGTGTCGCTGCGTGCCAGAGTTGATCGCATTAACATCGAAAAGCAAAACCCCAAACCCGGTAGCAGAAGGGAATGTCCCCCTGCCGCTTTTAGTGCGGGTGTCTCGGCCATGCGGTTTTGGGTGCACAGGAAATTGAAATGCCCTCAACCGTGTAAATACACAGTGGGGCCGAAGCCGCGAAGCCTAATGTCTCACGCAAACTAGCGCTCCGAGTTCCTGCGAGCCAACCAGTGGACGGGACGGGATGCGAATAAAAAACAAACTAAAAGCCATTTATAAAATTAATCGAAAAACGGACGCAACGAACGAGCGAATGAAATGCCTTCTGTGCGTCCTTTCGCCCGTTTCATCGTTGCTTTAATAATATTATTGTCGCGCGGTTAAGATGGCGACTGCGCTCACTGCTATCGGCCAGCCATAGTTTAGATCATGTTTGTAGTCGAGCGGAATTAAGGAATCGACCGATAAAGGGTGTAGGTTTTTTGTTGTTGCTGCGGTGTTTGTTTCTTCCTTGGTTCCTTTTTCGCCTGCGTTTCGGATCTATTCACGCCCGTCTGCTTTTGTCACCCGCCGGACCATGACCAATCATGGCGGCTTCGTCGGACCCCAGCCAGGCACACTATCGCGAGAAGAAGATGAATTCGCGTCCCCCAAGCGGTGCGTGGATGGATCTTCAGTCTCGATCGTTTAGTTTCCGTTGCACGCTCGTTAGTTGAACCTTTTTTCTCCCTTTCGTCACATCCGCACCGTCGCACCCGCGGGAACACCGTCGGGAACAAATGGGTTTTACTAATGCGACCAATTGCATCGGTTTGCTTTAGCTTTTGTGTTTTCTGTGGCCACTTCCACGCTTCGGTAAGCGCTTTGTCACTGTTTCCTTTTCTTCTACATTCTCGTTTGTAAATGTTCACGTTTTGTAGCTCTAGTTTTTTTTTTAGGTTTCAATATGAAAGTGTACATAAGTTGGACATTCTAAAAATCTCAATCCGATCAGCACAATTGATCGGCTAATGTTTCTAGTCTAATCACACTCTCAGTTAATCTTAGTTGAATTCTACAGACAAAAAATCAATAAAAAAGGTATGGTTTTTAATTAGAAAATTAAACAGATGTTCTACAAACTGTTCCGGAATTCCCATATCCCACCCAGTGTGGACCTCCGACGACGTTGCGGACGTGATGCACCGCGTCATGACAGCAGACCGTGTTGGACGAATTTCTTTCCGCATTGGAACGTGTATCGTGGGAGATTATCTTGGCAGTTGCTTCCATTTCGGTTTCGCTTCACCGAGACCACTTGCCTTCACCATGTCCAAAAGACGGACGGCGAAATTGATTGAAAACGTACCTCTGTATGTGGATCAACTCTCGATTGATGCACTGGTGGTCTAAATTATATTTTAATTTCACGTTTCTTTTTAGCTGTTTGTACGACGCGTTAATAAATATCAGCTCTTCAGATATAAGTGTAAAAAAATATTGAAAATCTTTAGTCAAACAATTCGAATCTTCTCAAGTTTGCCTACGGGAGATTGGGCAATTTATATTCGTCTTACGACGCGGCATGCGTACCAATCAACAGCCCGCGGCTAATCAACTCTTATCAACGTGGGACGCGATAGGCAGGAAAAGGTCATCTGTCACAACCATGATGGCGGAGTTATAAAACGGCCATCACTCTATCATCTGTCAAATTAAATTCACTACAGTTTGCTACCGTTACCGCTGATGCTACTAAAACATGTCAACAAGCCACCCAGCGAAATGATCGTGTGGCCCGGGCAACACGCAATTGTAAAACACACACACACACACTCAATCGGGTGGCCGGAATAGCCGCACGGAACGGAAGCTTTTTTCCCGTCCCAACACGCACGCACACCATCCCAAACGCTGGGAATGAAGAATAATCACCCGACCATAAATCACGTCGTTTCGGCGTTGCGTTCGTGTCGTCTCCATTTTTCACCCGGTTGGTGTGGTTGTGGAGGGTTTTTGCTACGAGCAACAGAATCACACCGAAGTGCTCGGCGTCGTAAAGCATTCGGCATTTATTGCTCCGCAAACACACGGCAACGCGGGCACGTTGACTTTTCCGGGCTGCCGTGCTGCAACCGTTGCCAAGTGTCAAGTGTTGTTTACATTGGGGATTAATGAAACAATCTCTATCACTCCCGGGCCCATAAAACATCGATCCGTGTGCCCGTGGCCAACGATGGCGAGGGTCCTGGTGTGCCCGCGGGAAGCCGAAAAAAGGAAAAATTCGATCCAATTGATTTATGGCACACCGATACGCCCGATGGATCGATTACAAATTGTTTCGTTTGTCCGGTAGGGTGATGCGCATCCCTTTTTGTGCTACCAATTTTGATGCCGCAATTTTGATTAAGTAGCCAGTAATGGACCGATCCCGAACACGGGTTCCTGGAGCCTCTTTGCAGCAGCCAAACCGGCCGCTCGAAAATAGATTGCTCCCGGAAGGATTCATCCAGTGTCGACGGTTTCGTCACGCGTGATTTTACGCAGCCATGCATGTTTACACTAAAAATCATCACCTCGCACCGTGCTCAATGTGTCATCGATTAGTGTTCCGGGGGTACCCGACCCGACCCGGATTTTCTTCACCAACACGGTATCCGGTAACGGCGAAACTTCCGCTCCCGGTGGTAATAGTTTAATGAAGCATTAACACTAGCCAGCGTCTTGGTGGGGAAGTGAAAATTGGCTCCGTATTTGGTAAAATCGGCTGCTCCGGCGGCAGCTGGTCTTGAAAGCAACGCATAGGTTTTTTCATTTTTCTTATCGCGCTACACCGTTCACCACTTGAGTTTTCCGTGTTTTTCACGTTTTTCTTTTTTGCGCTTCCTCTCCGGTGCACTCGCAGCGCAAGAGCAGTGCTCTTATTTGCATAACAATGCTCGCTGGTAAGTGATCATAAATAAACATAATTATGGGCTCGGCATTTGTTTTTTTTTTTTTTTTGCTGTAGTTGTTGTTTTGTGTGTGCATTAGTTTTCCTTCATTTTCGTTACCTATATTTCGCTTCTTGTATTTTTTCTTTCTTTCCTTCCTTTGCCATTTTCACACTGTTTGGTTTAACGTTTGTTTGCGTTGATTTTGCGTGTGATAGAGAGAAAAAAACGCGATCCTTTATCATTTTTTCACGCTTTTTCCGTTTTTCTGTCTTTCGCGTGCCTTTTTGTCTTAATGTTTTTGACTGCGCCGTACGGTTTGGAAATTACAGTCAATATCTTCCGTAACGATTTGCGATCTGACTTATTTGGTTTGACGTTTCAATCGATTACTAAGCTAATACAGAGAGCTTTGGCCGGTAAAGGGTTTTTTTTCGATCCGTAGGAGTTGTACAAAATGCACCGAGCGTGCAGGCCTGTTTGCAAGCTTCATTATGACGTTTGTCTGGTTAAGGTGTCTGAGGTGTCCGGCTTGTTTGATTCCATCGCCGGTGGCACGATGGTAGGTGTTAGAAGTGATTCCCTGAGCCTCAAACCTGCGACCGAATGCCACAAGCGGAAGCACTACCGAGGCCGGTCGGGTGGGCCACAAAATCTCACAGCTTCTTTCGGGGCCTGGGCACGATAATTACAGGGCACGCATTTGCCGCCACTATCGAATTAAGGGCGCTCGGCGCAGCCCGCTTGCTCATCCGTTCTTGCGCGGCCAGAAAAGAATGGAAGGCAAAGTTGTTTCTTCCATCTCTACCAGCAAGGAAGTACCAGAACGAGGCGGTGCTACTCTTTTTGTTTTCCGCGGCCCACAAAGAGGAAGCGCATAAAGATCAAAGACAAACGGACCGGCGGTGGTAATGATGATACTTGCCGGTCAATCACTGCAGACGCTTTTAAGAAGATGACCATCGCGGTCTACCCGCGAGGTATCGGTCTGTCCAGAATCAATTAACAAATCAATAATTGCTGTTCATTCATTATCGTTGGGACTTTCCCCTTGACCCGGGGACACGACGAACGACTCCGGATCGAAATTCCACTCTCGGGTTCGTCGGAGCTCATCGTGTGAAATGTTTTGTTCAAAATGATCAGATTTATTCCTGATTCTTTTGATACATTTTCATGTTACCAGTGTTAAGACGATGATTAGAAGAGACGACGATTAAGGATATATAGCGAAACAGATATAGAACGAATGAGAGAATCGATACACCATCGGAAAGATGGTTTATTCTTCGTTTATTCTTTCCTTTCCGTGTAGTTGCGTGCACCGACTACGCGGCAACGAAAGAAGGTGATTTAATTTGACAGTTGAGTGAGTGGTGAGCTTGTTACGAAGTGACGGGGATTAGTGGTCAGTGTACGGATCCCATTGCTGTCCGACACTTCGTTGGATTTCGTTTTTTTTTTTCGAGTGCGTATTCCAACTTGCTGAAGGACCACTCTCAAGATTTGTTGTTGGTCTCGTTTGTTGTGATTGTCGGTTGTCAGTCAGTGACAACAGCAGAGCAACAACAACCCAGTGCGGGCCATACTTTCGAATAGGGCAGGAGTGAATACTGGCGAATGAGGGGATTTTAAAAATACCCCAAACACTGCTGGATGGAAACTGTCAGGAGCCTTTGGGGATTTGGGTTTCATTCGCACCGGCTAAAGACTTAATTGGATCGGGCACCGATTGTGTGACTTGATGAAGTGGTACTTTCAGTCGCTCTCAACGTGATGTTGTGTGTAAAATCCCGAAATCCATACAACATTCGCAGAAAGGTTATCAACGTCGGTGGCAAGCTGATAAATGTGTGGCATTTCGCAAGATGTTAAACATGAAGGTTTCGTAACGAAAGCAAAGCCAATAGAACAAATAATTGACATGTAATGGTTTCATACATTTTAATTGAGTTGATAATGCATGAAGGTTCAAAATTAAATAATTAACCCTTTTCTCATTAGCATGCTTTATTGTATAATGCAGAAAAACGACGGAAAATATATCCCATCGGATGCTAATGAGATCCTGCTCAACAACAACGAAAAGAAATAAAAAAAGGTTGTATTGGTCGTTTTTGGTATTAATTAGGTGACCAGTTTTTGATTATGCATCACTAAAACCCAAAGAGCTCTGAGTTATGAACAACCAAAAAAAGTACAACCTTCATCTTAAACCTCATCCACCAAGCACCTGAAACCAGAGCATCAATATAAGTAGACCTCCATGATCGTGTAGCCAGTCGATCGTTTAGCGAAAATCGAAAATTAATTGAAACTCAATTTGTCCATACCTGTGTGTGAGAAGATGTCGGGTTGTTTTTTTCGTTATACGTACTCTATCCTCTACTTCTTCCATTTATAGCTCTGGCCAAGTGCGTACAGTTACACTCACACACACACACACACTGAGCTAGTGTGCAAGAGGTTGAAAACTCATTGTACCAATTCATGGTGGGGCCTCCCAAGCAGCGCTTGGAAGCGCGCGATAGAGTTATTACTGGCATCGATCTTCTGCAAAATTGTGGATGGAAAAAGCATCAAAATACTCCAACTCCAGTGAAATGTTCGAGTCGGTTTGAGTGTAGTAAGGGAGAGAGAGAGAGAGAGAGAGAGAGAGTGAGAGAGAACAAGGGAAAAAGCATCCTCCACGGGTAGTCGAGATTGAGTAGCCAAGGAAAAGAAACCTCAAAACACCTCAGCTTAGCTCGATCGCCTCGATTCGTTCGTGTCATCTTTTCTTTCTCACCTTGCTGAAGATCGAGCACCCGGGGAAGAAACGGCAAGAGGCAGACAAAAAAAGCTCGCCGTGGCTCATTGTGCCATGCCAATGTGGCGGCATCCTTTGATCTTCTTCCAATTAGCCCAGCCGACACCTTTGGGCTCGGTCGGCGTTGGCCTTTGATCACCTTGTTTCTGCTTCCACCATTTATACCGGAGGCCTCGCCACACACAGGCAGACACATCATCATCATCAGCCTCCCGCTACTTTCTGCACCCTTCTGCTCTTCATCTTCTGGTCCTTGGATCGACTAGACTGAGCGAGATAGCCTTCTGGAGGCTGTTCGCTCATCAACACTGGCAACCAGCCAACCACCACAGATGGAAGGAACGAAAGCATCCACGTCCACCGAGCAGAACCGGATTGAAGCCCACAGCGCCGCAGTGACTCCGACGATCGCTTACGGTGTATGAGTGCTTTAGCATTAAGTGAAGGCACCGGGGGTGAGTGAGTGAGCAATCTTGCAGCCAGCACTTGACGAAGAACAATTCGTATTAAGAGGATATTAGTTAGCATTTATCCCCGCGCGCGCGAGATTGTACCGAGTCATCCTACACAAAAGCGCACCAGCGCCTTTTTGGACATCTCGGCACCAACACGCTTGCAAAAGTGACGATCTTCATACGTTTGATCACATGTTTGTGCTTTTTCGACACTTCCACTCTACCGCCAGCCATTGCCAGCCCACCAAACATTCGTCATATTCGAGCATTTCCGCTGGCACACATTCAAATCTCGTTTGATGCGCATTTTTTCCTCTCTCTCTCTCTCTCTCTCTCTCTCTCTCTCTTTCTCTCTCTCTCTACCTGCTCCTATCTGGCTCCTATACAAAAGCTTCATACTGCTTGGAATAAACCAGCTTCATCACTGTTCCAACGTCCTCCATCCATCCATGGCTTCGCGCGGGATACGGTGGGCTCATACGCCCGATCCCGGGTCGGCTGCTTGTTGTTGGCTTATTATGACTTTTATTGTTGTATCTAATAGTTGAATGAGTTATGCTGTTCATCCGAAAGTGCCGGCAAACGAAATCGAGCTGCCCCGGGGGCGGCATACTGTTTGATGCTCGAAAAGGTGGCTGCTAATCTCTGGCGTTGCCTCTGCCGACGGGTACTGGACCAAACTGCCTAGTTTGGCCTGTCGACAAATTCGGCCTCACACACACACATACATATGACTTTACAATAGAGCGGACCTGTTCGGATCCCATAACCATTAAAACGATGATTTAGGACGGAGGACGGGGATTGGAATTATCAATGGCTAATAGCTATTAACAGGTTTCGATTGTGAACCGGACGGTTACTTCATCTACCGTGTCGATCTTGGGTCAGTGATTGTTCGAGCAACAACATCACTAGATAGTGGTTATTGTCACATGAACCTAACATCTTTAGCACCTGGATGAATAATTGATTGACTTCTATGAATGAATTAAATGCATTGATCAAAACTAAGATTCGTTGCTATCGATTCTAACAACATTGTATCCGTTCGGCAAGCCATGTTGGTTGCATGTTAATATTACTGTCAATTCTGACATAATTTTGCATTCTCCTTTTTTGTCTTTTTTTTTCTTTGGCTTTCGGCAAACGTTATTCACACTCCCTGCAACGGTGTCAATTATTGTTTGGTACGTTGTATTTTTTTTCCGGTGCAGAATTATGATTGCTCTGCGGCGGTCAACCAGGCCTGCGGCCCCAGCTATTGGAATGTTTGTCTTCTTCGCCCGAAACAACGAGTTAAACGTTTATTGGTATATGTCGGCAATATGCACACGGTTCCATGCTACAACGCATCATAAGCCCGGTAGTGTGCGTGTGTGTGTTACATCCTACGATCCCTTTACCGACGAATAACAAGGAGATCAAGAACCGAAAACTGTAATCAACCGGTACTAAAGTGATTAAGTCAATCAATGAAAAATTGATGATCTGTCGGCATGTGGCCTTTGATGTAGCGAACATTTTGTATTCCACCGTTTCAAAACCATCAGGAAGATGGGAGGAAAAGAGGGTGAGGTCCTTCCTCCCAACCGGGGGAAGGGGCAGCGCCATTGGAGGGGAAGGGAGGGGGGATCTTATTCAAACCAATTGTGGAACCGGATCGATTGAGCGAGAGCGTATTTGCCGGCGGAACTTGCGCACGCCAAACCAACCAACATGGGAGTGGAATGGACCGGAGCTAAGTAGGAGAACAAGCGCTAATAAGCCTGCTCTTAGCGGATTGCCGATCAAAGCGGACACGGGGTTCTGTGCGCTTTGGAGCCTAAGCGCAGTACCGGTACGCGGCGGGCACACATTTGAATCGGTGTGATCGGATGTCCAGCGGTACCTGGATGCTAAGGTTCCTAAGACGAAATGAGGCAATGGAGAAGGATCACTGAATACAGTGATCATGTCTAATAAGCCCATTTGAACCGCGGTGTTGTTGAATGAAGGTGGTGAAAGCATTATATTTTCAATTACAATCTGGTTTGCGTACACCTGTTTCGGGAAACTTGTCATTTATCATTGGTGTACTGACGAGCACAAGGATTGACAGTAATTAAGTCCATTTCCTTCAGCCCTTCCATCATATCGCTAAGAATCCCAATATTGACTATCGTTTGAGGTTAGTTTAACCAAAAACATTGGAATTATTGAGCACGAGCACATTAATAAAACCGTTTTGCATGATCAAAGAGCTTGCTCCGGCCTAGAACTACAGGTTCTACAGACGCTTTATCAAACACCGGGCCCAACTGTGCGTCGGTCCAAATTGCATATTTGCATCTCAAAACGGAACACACGGTTCGCTCGTTAATTTGTCCGCCAGGAAACAACTGCCGACGGGGAAAAAACAATTAAAGAGACAGCTAACTGGTGCGTGCGTGTGTGTGTGAGTATCGGTTGCCTCAACATTAGTGTCAGTGTGCAGTCAGCCAAATTTAAGGGTTCGGATGTACCGATCGGTTCGGCTGCAAGGTAGCTTCAGTAGGTTATCGGCCGTTTGTTGCTATGAAGAACAACAAAAAAAAAAAAAAAAGGAAGGTATCTTGACATCCGGAACGTGATAATTTAAAGTGGCACTTTACAAGCAGATCAACGGCAAGCTCTCACGCGTTTCCCCGATCAGCACATTCGTACAGGTTCGCTTGCTGTCAGCTGCCATCGAAACCAGTAAAATGTTACCGTGCTGACGTGCCCTCGCCAATGGTTGAACCGGTGGCCGTTGCTCGGTGGCGACAATAACCGAACACCAGAGCCGCGATCGGTGATCGGTGATCGTACCGAGGTTACCTTCGATTCGTTCCGACCGGCACACCAATATAATGGTCGCTGCCGCTTACTGGGAGCATATTTTCGGGATGTCGTGTTTCTTCGTCTTCTCGCGTTCGAGAACCCGAGCCATAACGAATCAATCGATTCATCACGCACTCGCAAAGGATTTTTGTGGTCGCTGCCGACATCGACTTGTTTGATTCTCTTGTTGCGTTGAGTGATTCACCTGGAGCAGTTTTTAGGAGCACAGGATGCACCTGATTAGTGTGCGGGTACGGCTGGCGAACAAGTGGCTGGCACATTAGCGGCGGAGCAGCGGAAGAGCGATAAAAAAGGTGTCCCGAAACTAAGAACGAACGAGAGGATAAAAAAACACATCGTTTCCATCCGACAATAACATAATTGTTGGATCAATCTAAATCGGGCGTAGCCAATTGGACCTAACGTGTTATTTTCTCTCACTTCACCCAACGCTTTTTTATCGTTTGGAGTGTTTTTGTATGAGAAGGGATAAAACCCCAAGCAGATCCTGTTTTTTGGCGAAACTATCATACCAAATGCATCGGATCGATTGAAGATTTTAGAGCATTGACGATTTGTATGCAGCTCGAAGATTGGAAGCAATGGATTTGGGTTTGCTTTTATTTCTCAGGATTCCATCAGATAATGTAAAACAGTACCACTAGCTCCCAGATGGTGTAGTTGCGGAGAAAATCCAATTCAGCAGCAATGTCCTGGAATATTCACTTCATGATAATTCCCACGCACGAAACTCACAAGTTTTACTAATCAGTGTATCAATAATCCAATAACCGCAAGTTTGCCTTACCCAACGCAACACTTATTTGTGGTTCAGCAAATTTGGAAGGAGCCAACATTTGGGAATACGGAATATGGTTGATTACACCGTTGATCACTTGCGCCAGTTGCGGTAGCGAACGATTTGATCTTGCGGCATCCTCCAAAGAAACTGCCGTGGGTCGAACATTTTGGTAATTGGATTTTGATTTATTGCACACTTCTGAAACAGGATCTCGTTCCCCGGCTGTACCCAGAAGCTTGTAGCGCTAATATTGTACCCCAAACGAAGCGGTGGATGAGAACGTCATGCTGTTTCTCACGTTCAAGGCCACAGCAGCATCAAACGTAAATGTTCTTTGTGTAGATATTTTTTTACGTTGTTTGGAAAACCATAATTTCGATTAAATCACGATCATTCGAGGTTTTACGTGTAAATAATATCTGAATTTTAGTTTTTTTTGTTACCATGCCATCTTGTAGCAACTTTGGTATCTATATAAATGTTTGGTGAGATCTCCAGTGAGTGCTGAAGTTGTTTAATATAAGCTTACTAACAGGAACTTATCAATAATAAATTATTACAATGAGTGCTAATTAGTCAGTATGGTTTACAAGAAAACACCTCAAAAAGTCTATTCCGTTATAAATACCTTTTAATATTACTGATGCTTGATAGTTTAGAGCCTTCCATTTTTTTTTGTCTTAAACTCCTAACTTCACGAAATTATAAAGCCAAATCAGCTTACAGATATAGCAAGTCGTTGAGCAAAACAACTATAGACACTCTGGCAACCGTAATGTGCATGAGCAATTAACCCCGAAACATGACGGAACTACGATCGCGCCTTGATTAAGCAGCATCTCGTTAGTTAATCAGTCTGCAGCTCTTCAAGAATAGCGATCCCCGATAACACGGTACAGTGCGATTGTGACGGAAGTGGCCCCCAGCGTACAGGAGCCTGCCACAGCAAATCTTCAACCCCTTCATGGAAGCTCCATCCCCACGAATCAACGATGAAAATTGCTCGTTAGCTTAACAAACGAGTCTAAGTGACTAGAGCATGGCAAAAAACAACACACACACACGCGAGACGAGGATAACTCGTGGTACATTAATGTAGCGCAACTGTCAGCGGCACCGTACAAAACAATGGACAATCTCATCCATGCTCCACAGTCCTCCATCTGGTTGCTATTGCCCCTTAATCGCGTTACAATCACGCGTCACAACCAACCAACTGCCAGACTACCAGGCACACTTGATGATGGACTGCATGATGATGTGATGGACCAAACGGGGCAACAAAGGCAACAAACTCGAGAGAAGCAAGGCAAAAATACAAAGCACAAACGAACACGAACATCGTTTACCGAACTACCGAGCGTGCATCCGGCGGTTGGAGAAATGGTAATCGGATCTCATTTGTAAGTCTTGGTAATCTAATTTTAATTCCAAGTCTCTAGCGATGCGGCGGTGTAACAAGCGGACCGACTCGCGATACTTGCCCGCTAACGGCTAACGTTATGCGCACACCGGTTGGTTAGCTCGAGTCGGCCTGTTATCATGAATGTTGCATGAGTAGATTTCATAAATTATCTAACGCTTTCCAACCCAGGCTACCTCTGGGGTTGTGTTAAGCAGAAGGGGTTAACTAAGGCATGGGAAGAAGCTCCGAGGATGAAATCGGCAGAGAAACACTAGGCGTATCTCATCGTGTTGAATCAAAATCCTACCAGTATTTTTAGTTACTTGAAGATTGTGTGTCCATTATTTTTGTTTTGTTTTTGTTTTATCTATTAAAGTACGGTCTCCATGACAAGGTCTCTTTCGTAAGGTGGCTTTAAGCTCAAGACAAATAATATGGCGCTATTAGTTTTGTGGCAATTTCCCCATTTTGCATCGTCTATTTGCTTACGGTTGAGACATTGGCTGTCGAGTATTTGTCTTGTCTATTAGCAACCCACTGTATTGCAAGTGTTATTTGAGCAATCCTAGCTACTCCATATGTACATCAAGTGTTTGTTCAGTGACATGTACTGCAAACAGCTTGAAACCAGTTTGTAATGGTGGGAAATCCCGGTGGGACACTTCTGACATGTCCTGCAGACAAAGAACGACGAAGAGTCCGCTTTTACGTATGAGAGTTCCATGGGATAATAATGGTAAAATAACCTTTAATATTGTCCAATATTCTGAGATATATTAGATCACATCTAAAGTCCTAATGCTAATGTTGAAGATCTTGCTCTATCTCTACTCACCACTATCTTCATTCGATTCGTCGAAATTCTTGTTGGTCATTTGGAACAGTGCATCCAGTGGCGTCCCATTCGGTGCCGTCTTGCTACCACCTTTGTTTGCTCCCCCGGCACCACCGTTAGCCCCACTGCGTCCACTACCATCACCGGCACCTCCTGCACCACCACCCACCCCAGACGAGGACGATTGTGACGATTGATGGCTCTGGTGATCGGATCCGCGTCCAATTTCCGGCGAACAGCAATCACTCGCCGCCGAGCTGGACCGTTCCGAGCCACTCTCCGACGGGATAATGTCCATGCTCATGTGCCGCAGCAGTTGAGCCTGCGCTCGGAAATGTTCCTGCAGCTGCTGATGATAGTCGAGCGCTAGCCGGTGCTCGTAGTGCAGTAGGGCCGGTGGTAGAAACGGTCTCACCGGAATGGGACCCCGGAGATGGTCCCAGGGTCGCACTATTTTGGAGGCTGCCTGCTGCAACGTGCTGCTACTGTGGTGATGATGGTGATGGTGTTGAGGGGCCGCCAGATGTGCACCGGGATGGTGCGCCGATAGGTGCAGGTGATGGTGGGATGAATGGTGCAGGGTCGGATTAATCGGCGGTGGGCTTGGTTCCCGCACTTCCCGACTGTTAGCCTCCGCATCGCGTCCCAGTATGTCGGCGATCGAGAACGATTTGACTCCTTCGGCCGCAGTCGTGCCGGAGGACGATTTGGTTGTGCTGGTGGTAGTGGTGGCAGCGGTGGAGCTGTTATTAGGCGTACTGCTGCTGGTGTTTGTACTGCTTGCACTGTTAATCGGAGTCGTGGGACTAGAACCCCGACTGGTCGATTCCTTCGGACTGCCACCGGGTGGACTTCCGAGCTCTACCCCACTGCCACCCTCCACCATGCGTAACCGCTTGAGCGGTGTAAAGTAATCTTCGGCCCGGGCCTGCAGGGCACTGACCGCAGCGTGTGCATGTAATGCCGGATGATGCGGATGGTGCGGGTGTACGAGCGGATGATGGTGAACGAGATGTGTGACGGCCAAGGGGTGTGGATGGGGCAGGTGGGCAGGATGCGTATCACTACCGATGGGTGGTGGACTTGGGGAGCCGACGGAAATTTCCGACCCAGCCGGACTGCTGCTCGGGGGTGGTGGACTGCTCGTCCGACACAACATCTTGCCAGGACGTAAATCTGCTTCTTCGAGCATTAGGAAACCGTAAGAATTGCGTATCGTCTCGATTGTAAACGAACAAATCAGGAACCACTTCACACGTACGAGGAGAGATCACGGAAAGCGACAAAGTCGGCCAGAGCAATTTTCGTTACTATCTGTCACTTGACACACACGAACATCATCGCACGACGTCTTTACGTACTCTTTTCCAGCACCAATAACTCTATTTTTGCACTTAATTTGTATTTTAAACTGAATAACTTCTTCCTAAATACCTTCAACGGTTCATATTGTACCCACATACACACAGCTTATCTATTACTTTTCTTTCCGCCTTTTATTAAACGCATAAGCTTATCAATAAATTCTCTTTTGTCGTACAAATTGTTACATTGCACAATGCACTTCCACTGTCAAAGCGTATGCACTACGGCGACAACAAACACACCTGCCAATGTGGCCACCATTAATAAAACCCGCGGGCGGCCTGCACACAACACGAACGTACGTACGGTACCGTGAACGGTTGAGCTAACGTAACCCACGCACTACAACGTCGAACAGCCGACGACTTCGAAACGTGTCCGACCACGAGGCGTTCGCTTTGCCGGTTCGAGTGAAACTTGTTCGTACCGCTCGTCGGCAGCATCGCTGCTGGGGTCCGTTTTGCGTTTGCGTGCCTTGCGTAAGGCCCGGCATCTTTCTTTTTTTTCCCTCTTCGCTGCGTCGTACATTTCCGTACAGTGGGCGGTGCTACGACGGCGTATACGCCGACCAATCAGAGACGCCTTTCCCCGTGTTGCCTTCCGGTTCCGGTGGCTAATTTGTTAAGTTGGTTAATTGACTTTTGAGCGCATGTAGTTAGGAGACTAAGTGCAAAAGTGTTTTAGAAGTTAAATGTATTATTTATTGCGCTCAGACAGCGCGTACCTCTGTTGCGCCGTCTCTTTCGGCCAGATGCGAGTTTTCAGGTGTGTGAGTGTGTGTGTTCACTGTACGGCAGTGATTGCTTTCTTTCGTTGGACGTATTAGTTGAAACATTTGGGTGCTTTTGGCGTTGGTTAGGATTTGAGAATGCTAGCTCCTTGTTACCAGAGAGATTGAAGGATTTGGCATCAGTTTTGACAAGAGTATTGGAGCTAGTGAAGAGCTATTTGAAGAATTATTTCCTTAAAATTTTTAGTTTTGAATAACCAATTCTACAAAATAATGTTTTTATCTATCAGCGGTATTTTTTCAATTTTTTACAACATTACATTACAAGCAATATGGTCGTTCTTCAGGAAAAAACGTTACAGGTTTATGATCCTATATTGTTAACATATTTTCCCATTCCCAATAAAATATCCTTCCTTCAAATGCAACCACAAAAAAACAGCTGCTTAAATTAGCTGAAATCTACCAACCGAACATGTGGCGTACATGTGAGATTAAAAAGTCATTCCCAATCCTTCGGAATACATTTGTCAGTAATGCACCAAACCAAACGGTTTTGTACAATGTTGGAACCACAAAACCCTGAATTGTGTGTTCGAAGCTAAATCATAGAAATGATGGAAAATACCTTAATTACGGTCTACAAATAATCAAACCAGCTATAAGTTACACCGAAAACGAAAGAAGCGGAAATGACTTTATAATCACTCTTTTCTTTGGAGAGCGAGAGAGCACCGGTTGTTTGAAATTTCGACCTTATGCGCCCATTTTGTAAAACCATCACTTGTGACACGCTGGTCATCTGCTACTAATTGATATATTACGTGTTTAGGCGTTTAGTTCATACACACACATACTCTGAACAGTTTTGGTTTGTTTGTTTGTTTGTGAGAGAATTAGGAAATATGTCGAGGGATAGCTCAGTTATCGAATCATGCAAGAGTAACAGAAAAACTCTAGCATCACATGGCAAAAGAAATTATTAGATTTTCAAGAAGCTTTAAACGGCAATAAAATTACTGAAATGTTTACCAGAAAAATGAAAAATTCTACAAAAAATTGAAACAAATATTCTATTTCCCTTGACGTACACGAAATTAATCACTTATTTACATCCAAATGCTTCCACAAAAAAAAACCCAAATGCTTTGCCTGGTCGTTAGATGGACGGAAACCAATTGCTCAAGAGAAAATGACCCAAATGCCTTAATTACTCAATGCTGTGTTTGAATTGGTTGAGTTGTCATTATTGTGTATGCGTCAATTAAAACAATCTATCTAGGCACAGCTGCTATCGGGTTAAATCTGTACTTCTCCGTGCTGTGAACAAAATGAATCCAATTTTCATCAAGTCGGGACGATTGGACTAGGTGTGTTGGTAATAAAACAAAAAATGTCACGATCACATTCTACCCCAAACTTCTCATACTATCTAAACGGATCTATTCATTCAAAAACAAAAAAACACTCGCCTAAACAAAACAGTTTATAATTAATGTGTGCAATGTTTTTTAATAACTAGTATTAGGGATAATAGCTACCAACAGCGGCCACAATCAGCGTGATACTATCGATGAACAATTTCCGGCAGCAAACTATGTCGTTGAGTTCAATTGTGTCTATGGTCGAAATGAATAACATCGTTCAATAAACTTTGCAAAACTAAGTTGTGTGAATGCAAATGAAACATGGACGTGGGCTAAATGACAGGTCATGGTAACAAGAAAAAAAGGTGTTCAAAAAAGATAGTTTTTTGGTAAACATGTCAGTAATCGTTTCTGTTTTATTATCACTAATATTACTTGACCTGAAACTATTATTCCTTAATGTAGATGCAAAAATTGCAAGATTTATGTACAATTTCACATCTTTTAACAATGTTTTCTTCTCATGCTTATGAAATACAGACTTTGGATTGCCACCATACGTATATACTTACTTTTATTAGTATTTTTCAATTAAACATTATCTACAAAAATAATATTCAGATAGTCCAATAACTAACCACACATATGGTTCTTTTTATTGATGGTTTTAGATCAAATATATTATACAAAAAAGATTTTAGTCAAATATAATTAAAAGTCAGTATAAGTTAATTAAAACAATTTTAAAACTCCAAATGTGTTGAATATGATGCGAATAGGTGATAACTATGTTTGAACGCTACATATACATTATAAAATTTGGTTGAGGAACATATATTTTCATTAAATAACACAAATAAAGCAAATTTTTAACGGATTAAAATAGTACTGTTGAACGTGAAAGTAAATATTTTATCGAAGTGTTTATATGGACATTTCGAACGAACGAAAATTCAAACACCCTAAATATTTTTTTCTTTTGAATTAAAAAAAACGTTATAATGGAATAAAAAATAAAAAATATTTATAAAAAGACGTAAAATAATCAAATAAAGATTATAAATAAATGGAAAAAAAATATTTATGTAGTTGTGGTACGCTGTATGTGCCATTATTCATTATTTATGGCAAATTATTATGTAATGCTTGTAATACATCCCCGTTGGCATATGATAAATTATAAAACATACTAGAATGTCATCCTATGCATAAGCTACGAAATAAATTCTTAATATAATCTCAACTTACAGCACTGTACAATGTATGTGACTCTGGATATAAAGAGAATAGTTTATGTTGTTCGTATTTTGCCGGTGCTGATGAACAGTAACTGGGTTTGTGGAATCAATTGACTCATAAATATTTTTGATGTACGTGCGATAGTCTAGCCGTAAGGGTACGTAAGCTATCTGAAGGTAAAACCACGTTAATCATTCATCGCTCAAACTATCGTTCAATCGATAAATTGTACATTTACCCATTCGTGCAAGATCATAACCAAAGCAAACCGGGGAAGAAGAGTCACCCCGGTCACTAACAGAATAGTTTTATCGTTTGAAAACTGCGGCTGCTTCGTGGAAAAGCGGAATCCGGCGGATGTCATCCGATCCACGCATGTACGCAGTGCTGTCGCCGGACATTTTCACTGATTACTGTAATTTGCAAGGCAGGAGATTTTAAAATGAAACGTAATGAAAAGTGCATCGATTCAATCGGTATCGCTCGATGGCACACATTCGTCCTGACGTCCCATCGAGCGATTGACATTGTCCAGGGCTGATGAGCTATCGCAGGGCGCAATCATTAGCGAACAAATTAATGGTTGATCGAGTGTACGCGCGGTGGTGTACAATCATCCGTCCGGCCGTTTTGTGTCTCGTGTGCCCTATCACTGGCATCACAGCGATAGGGCGAATCGAAAACCAACCACGATCGGAAGCTTCCTGGTCACTGTTACATGATGAAGGTTTGGTCAGCTTATCGGTGCCACCCAGATGGAGATTGAAGCCGCAAGGGTAATATGCGGTGGTGCATTAGTGGGCCCATCTGCAAGTGGAAAGTATCGCTTAATTAAATTGAACACTCCGACGCAATCGTGCTTCACCTCACGTGTCTGGGAAAATTACAAAATAAATTCAACCACAGTGCGTTTTTCCCCCGGAGGCCAGCTTGACGATATGTTTGTCCGCATAAAATCCCCTGTAATGTGTGTTGGGGTTATTTGGAAAGTTTTTTCTAATGTTTATTACGGTATGATGAATGTACGTGAAATTACTGTCGATGAGTCGAATGGTATCAAGTGTAATTGCAAAAATCATACTATTAAAATCCAATACACTTAGAGCGGCTGGGGAATCAAGTTATGCAAAAATAATATCTCCCCTCCGTCCACTGTACCGCGTTACACAAAAATCATCCTCGCAATAAAATCATCCCACGGGCTAAATTTTGTATGTTATAAAAAAAATCATCGTTATTAACGCTTATAATGTCAATGAATAAATTATCTTCATGTGCATGTCTCGTTTCCTTGCGCTTTCTAATAACAAAATCACTAACGCTGACATTTTCACTACTCTCATCCATCATGATCATAAGGCTGGCAGTGATGATAATTTGTTTCCTACGGTGGCAACGATATCGAGCACCAACAAACTCGAAAATCACCAATTGATGAAGCATTCGGGTTCGTCGCCGATCTGAATTGGATGCCATGCCACTGTCGCACGTCGTTAGTCACGGTTCCATTATGCATCTGGTTTGACAGTAAGTCGAGTATGGGTTTTTAGCTGCATTGGAAACACTCTCGTTTCTAGCCAGTTGCCCCTTGCCAACTTGCCCCGGCTACCGTCCGTCCGTGCTGGGAAGCCAGCTGAATGTCGATCTAATTGCGAATCAGTTCCGGTCGGGTGCGGCGTACGAGCCCTCATGAAAATGATCGAAAGCCCATAACCAATTTCTCACAAAACTCAAATGGCACAGCCTGAATTGCCTTCGCCGAGGTGGAAAACGAGAAGCGCAGCAAAGAAATCATGTTGATCTGGTTCCTGTTGCTCCTGCGGTTGATGAAGTTGTCCTACCGTTCTCCGGTTCGTTCCGGTTGCCTAATGAAGCCATTCTACCGAAAATGGAATGCGTGCAGCATTATTGATGCAGCCTTTCGGATGGAAAACCTTCCATACTTGAAGTTTGGGTTAGATTTTTCGGAAGAAAACTCCCAAACTCACTCGATCGGGAAGTTCGATCGAGCAATTCAATAAGTAAGCAAGAGTCTTATCTTTTCGAATCGGAAGCGGGAAGTGTTTGTCCATGTTAGATCTTCAAAACAAAGCTCCGCCATTCGTTCCGTGTCTACGGGTTCTGTTCTATCAGTCCATGCTCTTTACCAGACAATCAATATCCTTTTAATTCACGCTTCATGCCTTTGAGGGATATCTGTTAAGTTGTTCAATCTATAATCAACCGAACAATTAAGTTCCGAATTGAATTTTCAGCTGGATGGAATGTATGGAGCAATCCGATGTTCATTTCCCCAAGTGAATTACAATAGGAAACGCATTTACGAAGAATGCAAACCATTTAATGTAATATACGTGCATACAAGACAAGACTTTTAAAGGCTGATCGTTTAAAGAGATAAATTGGATCTAGCCACAACATACACATGGGAAGGAGTGGTAAAAAAAAACAAAAAGAAACGTAAGAACGCTTTTTTCTACTTCCACAAAGACCGACAGAAAGAACAAAGGCACCGGCCACGTTACGCCCGGTTACACCCGTTTACACAAGGGTAATGATTAGAAAATCGTTTCCCTATTGGCTACCGTTGCTACCGTTTTGGGCTTTGATTTGGCTTTTATTGAGTACAGATGCCGCCACTGCTCTGTACGCGTACCGTACGCGTGAGGGATGGCTTAATTTTGCTGCCCGGGATAGATCGGGTCGCCTTACGAGCTCCCACCCATACGGCTTTGGACCTTTGGACCATCGAAACGGAAGCTGCCGTTGGATGCTAATTGAAGGTAGTTGGTGCCAAAGAGCAAATATCGGTTGCCAGTTTCCAGCCGATCTACCGGTTCGGTTGGGCAAACGGGAATCGGTAGAGCGATTCGTTCGGCCCAGGATGGTTAACCCGTTTAATGAGAATTGCCGAGCGGGTTAAGGCATTTTCCCTCTGTTTTGTTTGCCACTGGACGGTGCTGGCAGGTTGAGTCAGATCGTCATGGGCATCCGGAGGTTTTACTGCACCCTGGAGCACTCGCTTCGAACCGTCGAGCGGCACGGACCGTCTTTTATTGGAAGGCACGTGAGAATAGTGCTAAGTGAACCACCAACAATGCTACCGTTCCGTGGAGGAAGAAAAAAAAACTTCTGGCTTCTGGTTTTTTGGGATGCAATGTTTGCTACCGACAACAATACGTTTTTGTTTTTCTACCAATAAAAACTAATATTCAATCGTATGGGCTTAGGACACCCAGGAACCATGGATTCTTGGTAAAGGTTGGATCTCTACTGCGTGCTCTGTTCATTTGAAGCTATTCTAATTTATTTGTAAATAGTTATTGTCGTTTGAAATTTGCCGTGCACATACACCCTTTTTCTAATGAAATTAAATAAACCCATCGAATTCATAGCGAAAGCAACGGCCATTCTTGTACCGTACATGCGTTTCAGCTGTATCTGTGACACTTACTCAGAACGCAAGAGCCTAACGCAGCTGGAAAGAGACAGAGAGCGATAGAGAATTGAAATTAAACGAGTATTTAATATCCATAACCGTGGGCTTCAATCAGACCGCCATTCTAACCGTGAAGAAGCACGGGACAACAAATCGAACAGCTAAAGTGCCCTCAATTCAGCTGCCAAGCGATGACTTTACGAAATTTTGCCCATACCAGAAGGAAAAAAGGCGAAACCGGCAGACCTAGCAGGTCAGAAACAAGGATCATTCGTACGGGCCACCACATGCACAATGATGCCAAAAAGACAGTGCATTGGCACGGCCAGAGGACGATAGGTGTAAACTACCACGGGAGGGGAAAACAATGGACCGCAACTAATTAAAGTGAATAAGTAATTGAACAATTTCCATTGGCACTTCAACACGTTCGGAACTCCCAGTGTTTTGGTACGTTTGGCTGCACAGTGTAGCCTCATTGTTGCCCCTGTATGCCATTGCTTCCCAAACCCTCGTCACTTTTGTCCAGGCACTCCCGGCAGGATGGTTTGATTTGATGGGATAACGGTCGTGTTGAAGAGCCTAGCATTGCCAAATGCCATGGGATAAAGGCTCGTTCATTAGCCTTTTCTTGCAGGTGGTAAAACATTGATGGAGTGTGACCAAGGGCAAAACAGACCACAAAATCTTCCGGTGTGGGCTGCATTGTGACAGCGCACAGGAATGTTAAGAAAGTTATATTTTACTGTGAATGATAAGTGACAACTCATTGACATATAACACATCTTTAGTATTATAAATACTCCCCAAAACCAAGGATACCTTCCTTTTTAATAGACTTCCGGAGGCACGCCGCACATTCAAACTTGAATTTCATGGACGCCTCTTTTGACTAACTGTAGTCGATAAGCAGTTCGATGCCTGGTAGTCCTCACTGAAGTGACTATCCTACTACATGGTATCAATTAGTCTTGTGTGCCAGAAATGGCAGGTATGACTAAATAGGTCGTAATTCCAGGCTAGAAAAAGATGATGAGGAAATGTTATATGATGGAAGTTCCTTGATATGTAATGAGATGAGAATTAGGAAGTATTTACAATTTAAAAAACTATCCTGTAGCATCTGATAGAACTATGTTTCTTGATGTGCTGTAAATGTATTTCCATCATTGACATTCCACCATAGACATACATCCATACCGACATTACTTTGAATGTTTCAGACATTCTTGAGGATTTATTACATATGAGAAGAAATCACCACTGTAATGTTAATTCAGTTAATTGTGGTTGTGTAGTGGAAAAATTTCGTAACATAATATTTATTTTGGCGATCAAATCTATACCGAATGGTACTCCACTAGCTAAGACAGGATATTCGGTTACATGCCATTATAAGGCCTAATAAGCCAGACGGCACTAGGCATTAGGGCCCGAAGGCACAAGAAGAAAGCCCTTTTTTGCTTTTGGACATGATTTTATTTCTGGCATAGAGAAGGAAACAGATCTAGATCCAAGGAGCAGCACCATTAACAATACAGTAAGACATCCTGGAATAAATCGTTTTTTTCTAACCATGTATTAAATTATTTGAATTCGATTTAAAAATGTTCAGTCATATCTACAATCCAATTCGCATTCCAACTTTTGCCAATTCCCGCATACAACTTCTTACTATCCAATATCCTTAGCTCAAACACAATACACACATCTGTTCGTACGATACAGCTTGTTCGAACATATCCCATGCTCCGATCATTACTGCGCTTCAATTTCCCAACGACACGCATGCTAAACGAACATCACCGACACCGATGCAAGTGCTTATTTTGGGCACGCCGACAATGGAATGCCAAAAGCTGAAAATTAGTAAAGGAAGGTGTGACGGCAGAAGTCGGCAAAGAGAAATTAAAAGGCACTCGGTTGCAGTTTGCTTTAGCGCGCCTTACTTTCCCGTTCCGCACCTCTCAACGTGATATTTCAATTTTATTTAATTGCAATATTATGTCATTCTGTTCTGCGCATTGTTTTAATCATACAAAAAAGCCCTTAAAAACGTTCGGATTTTTTCCGCTTCCACATATACAAGCACGACAGGGAAACCTTTCAGAATGGTAGAATCATATCATGTTGGCTGTTGGTATTGGATGTACATTGGGAGATTTACTTAAATGTGTCGTGGTTCGCCCTGGAGATCGGGATAAGTAGTTGTCTCTACCGCCAAGACCGATGCGTCCGTATTGCGTCCCATTTTCTGCAACATCATTATGATGATCTCCTGTTTCTTCCTACTTCCTCCCCTCGTCAACCATCCTTTCATGCGTTACCCGTGACTTGGTGGGGTCGCCAATATTTCGTCGTACTGCTTCTCCCATTTCACTTATAACACCGAGCCAACCGTTTTGTCCAAAACGCCAGGTTGGCAAAGAAGGTGTGTTATAGCATTAACTACAAAACGGGCTGAGCGCTCATTCCACCCGGTTCGCTGCTCTTTGATCTTTTGCCGACAACGGGGCCGCGTTGAGAAGGCAAAGTATCGATTTTTAACCAGACAAACGTGTCTATGTTGCGTTATGCTGCGAGCGCGGGGAGCAACGACTCCGGACGGACGAACGAACGCAGCGATCGGAAACAACCATTTGAACTGCTGCCCCGAACCTGTGCAGTGCAGGCTGAGGCTGAGTGGCATGGGTTAGATCCATCTTTGCCGAATAGGCATCGGTGCTGAAATTTCCTCGTCCATCCGTACGTCCGGAAGGATTGACTCGATGGTGAGCGGGCGGACGAGCAAGCGGGTGGTCATGTTGCACCGTGCTAAGGAACTGTCGTTCTCTAATAGCTGTGACTTGGCATTTGCAGACAAGTGCGACAATGGGGAGCAGACGGAGGCAATCATAAAGCAGCTATCAGCGTGGCGTCCTAGCCAAAAGCCGGGAGGTACGATGGGCAAGCTTTCACGGTAAGCTTTTTCTTCGACTTCCTTTGGTGGAAATGGTGGAAGCAGTTGAGAGAAAAAAGGAAAACGTAATATTATCTCGTTCTAACTTCGGCAGATAGAGAAAGAGAGAGAGAGAGAGAGAGAGAGAGAAATAGAGAGAGTAGAAGGGCAAAAGCACACTGCCCAGGTGGAACGTTAAGATACGTTGAGGAAAGCGAACTAATTAGTGATATTTTAGATTGATGTTAATTGCGAAATTGGCATTACGTGCATTAGTGCAGCTTAGGGCAGTGGTCGGCAACACTTCTCTGTACCTTGATATGAATATAATGAATGAAATGAAAGATTCGATTAGCCAATTTGATATTTTAGATTCAATCAAATGTTACTTGTTCTGAGTATACAAAATATTCCGTACAAATGGAAATGTCGTCTGAACGAACAATTTAATTGAGTTATTAGATCTTAATCTTTTGCGCAAATTGAATTGTAGTAGCAAAATATTTTCAAATTTCAAACCATGCACTCACTTGACGGTACAAAATTGATATACAGATAACTAAAAAAATAAATGATAGTACTGGAAATAATAACTGTCATCCAAAGCGGTGCGGCTCGGTGGCCCAGAAAATAACGGCACTGGTTTTCTAACCGCAAACCCGGGGTTCGAATAACAATCTAACACCTCTCGAGGTTGTAGAAGCCAGAAAATAACAAGTCATTCTACGCAGTAATTAAATGTTTAGAAGTTTTTTTTTTGTGCTTATAGTGTTTTACGAGCGGTTCGGTGGCCGAGGACACCGAGGCGCCGGTCTTCCAACGGGCAGGACCGAGGTTCGAATCCCATTCGGGCCGTTCCCCCGTACGCAGGACTGACTATCCTGTGGCGGGTACATTCAAGTCACGGAAGCCAGAAATGGCAGGCCAAGACCTCTCGAGGTTGTAGAGCCGGAGAAGAAGAAGTGTTTTACGATGTTTTGATATTTATTTAGTATTAGGTTCTAGTTCAGTACTACACCCAGCGAAGCAATTATTGTTAAGTTGTGAGGTCGCCACTCAATTGCTCGGGAAATATCAAAACATTAAACAACAATCATGACACGATGTCTAGAAATAGAAACAGGTTCGTTAAAATTATCTAATGAATGTCCGTCAAGTTCAACGGAATAACGAGCACTAAGGTGAAGCTGCTAAAACCATAGAACGCAACCTGGAAGCTTGATGAGGAGCAAATATTTAAACAAAAAAGATTGCTGTTCCTGATGAACAGCTGAATATTACCATTGCAAACCTTTTGCTACTAAGAGTATCTGAGTGTTTTCCGTCTTCTTTCCTGTATATCAAGACTTAGTAACAGGCAACAGAATTACTAGCGAGATCAGCTTATCAGATCGCAATGGAGTTCGGTCAAGTTTATATGGTTCTCATGGTAAACGGTGATGATGTTCAGAAATTATCCAATTATTCTCACACATCATCCAAACGATTCGATTGGAATCAGGATCATACTCGATGAAAACAAACTGAAAATGTAGTGACATTTAAATCCGTAGCTTGCCGACCACTGGATTAGGATCAACTGAGTAGTCATGGTACCTATGGGGCCATTTCTATTGCCTATAGCACAATTTATATTTTCGTATTTCGTAGAATATATTATTTCCTACCAACTTGTGAAAACCATCCGTGCCAGGACATTAACCAGTTGGCTAACTGTCGGTAAAGTAGTAAATTGTTCTAGCTTCTACCCGTACCATTCTCTAGTGCCTGTCTGTAATATGGCTGCTTATTCGACCGGATATTTAATTGCATTTTGTTAGCGTTGCTGAAGTTTCCGTTTTTTTTTCTTTTCACTCTTCTTACAAAAAAAAAACCCTCAATGCTAAATTTGTTTCTAAACTGTACCGAACCATTGCAAACTTTCCGCACAGTAACACCAGCCAAATCTAGCATAATGAAGATTAATTATGCGGTATGAAGCATGGGGCATGCTCTCACACTATTAGCTTTGCTGCAAACTAGTACAAATCTGTTTTCCATACATGTGGCTCGCCAAAAACGAAGCACAAATGTACAAAAGAAGGAAATGTGAGTTTCCCGAAAAAGAAGAGATATAATTTTCTGTAATTGAGTTAGTTTGATGCCGTCCTAATGGATGTAATCGAATCCTTTTGCTACTGCCCAGATTTGCGAGTGTGCTGCGAAAGTAGCTTGAACTGAACGAAATGAATCAAACTGTTAATACCTTTTTTTTCCATTCTCATGTTTTGCTGCATGCAAACATTATGATAATTTATTTTCAAACTGTATTTCGTGCAAGCCATACTAATACTCACCCAATTGACCGTGCAGCTGGTACTGGTATCACGAAAAAAAAGGTAAGTAAGGTAGTAATCCTTCCCATACTACCAAATCTAAGCACGATTGATAGATGAACATGTTCTGGATGTTGTTTCGCGGGTTCAACAGGTGTTTCGCCGTACAGTGGAACCGGATGGATGGTTTCCGCTTTTCTCCATATGCTAATCAAGGCAAATGGCTTCTGAACATTTAAATGAAGTACAATCATGATAGTTTTAAACACGATAATTCGATGATGTGATGGGTTTGGGAACATTGATTCACGGTTTTAGAACGTTCGCCTCTAAAGTACCGTTTGAGGGTTATGAGGTAGTGTTTGTGGCTAGCAAACACAAAACATGTAAACAAAGTTATTACAAAACTATTTAACAAAGCGTTAGGTCTTAGTTTCATTGCTTCGAAAGTTTGAGTAATGATCTTAGTTTTTTTTTGTGAAATGAGTATGAAACAAGCTATTAGTTTTATCATTTTCCTTTAATTTTTTTTCGAATGTTCCTAAAAATGTTACTGTGAGTTAATATTAGATCATCCGCAATTTAGGCTATCTTCTCCTTCATCTATGCCTCTATAAAGTCGAGACCTTTCTTTGGCATATTTATAAAAATGAATAACTATTTTGTTTTATTCATAAAGCATGGACTATTGCTTACAAATTTAACTTAAAAATAAACTTTACCTTGGGCGCAATTCACATTGGTTTAGAGACATTTCCTTCTCAAAAAAAAAAAAAAACCGTGAAAGGGCACCGGTTGAAATAAATAAATATGAAACACAATGAAACATGTATCTCATTGAAACAAGAATAAGAAGATCGAAAGCAAATTTTTCTTAATGTATGTTTGTTGAAATTAAACTTGGAAAGGTCAAAATGATTCTCCAAGGCATTCCATTTTCTCTAGTTTTATTTAGCTAATATCGTTTGTGCCTTCCTTGCACGGCTGCCAAAACGTGCGAAGAGTTCCAAATCCACCTGACCACATAAGAACAGAAATATAAATAAATCCAGATATCCTCTATGTTTAGCTTCAATTTTAATTGTTCTTGAAAATCACCTACGCATACACTACGTTACTCACAAACAAATCAGGTTTTTACAAGCGCTATGGCCACTTGAATCAAAATTTACTCACGCAATCGTAACAGATCACAGTAATTATGGCGTAGCTCTTGAAGAGAACCACTTTAAACGATATTAAACACCCTTACTGCCCATCGTTGAGGCTTAATAAGCACCCAGTGATTGCTTCACGCACTTTGCACAACCCGATCAAGTGCGATCATGTTGTGCAGAATAGCAATCCAATCGGCAACTGGATTGGTTACGTCCGGTTTACATTGTAATGCCCGAACAGCAACCGGCCGTCCCCTTTTGGTGGTGCGCTCTTTTGCGCGTGACAATTAATTAGCCCAGCTGTGCAACGCATGGCCGCAATTGAGTGTGTGTTGCCATTCGCAATGCAATTACCACCATCTTCAACCCGTCCTGCTGGCTGCTTATCATTGACCGAAAGGATATCTTTTCTTTTTCGCTTCCCATCTCCGCTTGCATCTCCTTCCATTCTCCTCCAGAGGTCTTGCAATTTATTCCATTTATACTGATTTAAAAACCTCTACCGACCGCAGCCCATTTATGGGTTCGAGGACAGTTGACAAGACGAGAAATGACATCGTCATGTATGTTGGAAGCTAATTAGTAATTAATGAGATCCAGTTTTGCAGTTTCCTTGCTCACACTAATTTGCATGCGGACGGGAACGAACTACTAACCATGCTGGAGCATCTCCATGCGTCCATGTGCAGGTTGGCTGTGGGTCGATCTACCATCTCAACATTTCGGCGAGAAAGAAAACCCCAAAACTCCAACAGCACAGATGACGAACTGCCAATTCGGATGATCCGTTCGTTTTGAACGATTTTCCGTCGCTGGAACGAAGCATCCACGGGCACAACGGGTATGGCAATTGAGACATTTTTATCATCATGATCGGTGTACCCGTGTATCTGTTTGCTGTGGCAGGCCAGGCAAATTATATTAAACCGAATGCCGACATCTTCACGACATTGCGGCACTAATTTGCTTCGTTAAATTTTCTCCATATGCGGTTTCACTCATTTGACGGGCTGTAGATTTCAACTGCTTTGCGGTTGACAATCTTAACCGAATATCGACGCCGATTGTTGAAGGGTGGAGAGGAAAAGATTGGCAGGAAACGGGCCAAGGAACAAAAAAGCGTAGCGATACTGAGATGATAGGCATAAAACGATAATTTATTTTAATTTAATTTGCTGAAATGAGAACCAGCACACGAAAACGACAGCGGAAGCAAAGGCTCATTTGGTGTGATGCGGTGGGATTAGTCTGGCAGAAACTCACTCAGCTGGAAGGGTCTGTTCCTTGAATTTAAATAACTCGTACGATTGCACCAAACCATCATACACATTTATGTTGCGTCTTATGTTACTTAAAATTTCCCAGAATTACACCTTGGTATTGAAGATATGTTTAGGTTCTTCGATTATATTTTATACTTCGTTAAGTACAGATATTGGTTTTTGCATATATTAATTTATATGTATATACAAATTGGTAAATTTAAAAGTTTTTATATAACCTCTTTTTTAATTTATGCCATCGCTACATCTCTATGTATATAAAAAGTTTGTTTCATGGTCCGACGAAATCTCGTTATCAGCTGAAATATCTTGACACTGTTTTCGCACGCTTTGTTGCATTTTGCCTAACAAAGGTTTCGAGTGCAAGATAAGTTTGAAAATTCTCAAAAAAGCCAGAAAATAGAGAATATCCATTTAAAGTCAAGTTACAGTGGCAGATTTAACATAAAGCGAATCAACCAAATACCTTGATAACTAGGACATAGCCGCTTGAATCTCGGCCTGGTGGTAAAGATGGCAGTGACGCCAGTGTCGCAAGACAGGACATGTCCAAAATCCCATCCTGATCGTTCTCTTGTACACAGGACTGACTATTCTGTTTGCAGGTCCAAGAAGTCAAAAATTCCGATTCAAGACCTTTCGGGGCATAAATGCCATAGAAGAAGGATCTGGGAGCAGTGAAGGTTCATGCTACATCTGAATAAATGGCCTCCAACAATATCCAGATCTACAACATAGACCAAGCCATATCTGTCGAGATGGAGAGGTGTGCAAATTTCAATTAAGTTCAGGGCTCCGCATTGAAACCTACGCAAAGTTTCCCACTCTTTCAAAAAGGCTTCCATATGTTAACATGTTCGTTAACTTCAACTACAAAATATGTCAGTTTTAGGTGAAGATACTAACGCGTCTCTAGACCCCTCAGCAGGAGGAGCCCTTGGAGGACCACTGTTTGAGTAGCCTTCTATCAAATCTGAGCGAGCCGTAATTGATTTTTTCTAAATTTTATTCTAACCCAAAGATCGACATCGTTGGCTAATCCGTCACTCCTCCCACATGGCTTCTATCCAACTTTTCAGAATTCCTGATTAGACATGATGGTGAGATCTCCAAAAGACTTGGACCATCACATTCAATCTCAGATGGATTGTAACGGTTGTACCTAGAATGTACCCGTAACAGGATAGTCAGTCCTGCGTACGGAGGAACGGCCCGAATGGGATTCGAACCTCGGTCTTGCTCGTTCAAAGACCGGCGCCGCTATTACACCGTTGGTCATAAATTCGGAAAAAAAACTGCATAAAGGGTATTTCGTTATCAAAAATGACTTCAACTGGCGCTACAATGTTTCTTCGCTACTGCAATGATACGATTCTTAACAGCTTCTAAACACTTTCTGTCTAATTTATCCCACCTGCAAAGCTGAGCAGAATGAGTTTCTCAATAATTCATTGTTACAGTAAACCATGTTCGTTACCGTATGGTATCATTTATCTTGTTTCTGCTGTTTGTTAAATCCCATTTGTTTAATGCACCTATCGTCGTTTCCGTGTTCGGATACTTTCGGGCTTTTACCATTTTTCCCTTTTCCTCACCAATTTAGCTCAACGTGACGGTTTTCAAGCCGCCTAATTAAAGCGCTCGCCGTCGCCGATTTGCCTCTCAAGTTCCACAGTAGAATTAAAAACATGCAAATGTACCGCCCAGGGTTAAGGAGCACACAAACATCGGACGGTGTTGTACCGTGGCGCTTGACCAATGAGACGGTAAGCAACGACGCAGTTCCGCAAGCACAGATGGTCAAATTCCGTGACGTTACCCTTTCCTGGTGCTGTCCCCGCGTGTCCGAAAGGGGTGGGTTTTGTTATTGGCTTTTGCTTCTACCACTGCTGCCGGACTTTGGGTTTCCTTTGGCCGTTCTTGATGAAGCTGTTAGTAATTTATCACTTCTCACACGATTCTGGAGTATCGCGCCTCGCGCCACTTTGAACACTGGGGAGAGCTGCTGGGAGGCCCCACGGCTACACATCCCAAAAGGATTGTTTGGGGAGGTGCATTGGCTCTGCAAGACCGCACCAGAGGACCACCAGAGCCGTCATTATTTCCCAATCAAATAAATCAAAACCTGAAAGAAAGGTAAAATAAATGGAACCTGCGGGATTCCCGCACAATGGTCAATGGCGCAAAATGCGGTAGGCAGAGGGGGGCGGGGGAGAGATAGTTGGGAAGGGCAGGCATGGAAAATCGTGGCATGGGTTCGTGAAGTGACCACGAGGGTGAAGCAAATCATCCGAATCATTAACTAGTGCAAGACCACCACACTGGTAAACTTCACCTGGCCCTCTTTCCAACCGCGTTACTCACCGCGCCACCCGATTCCGTTCATCGCAGCCGTCGGAAACACAATAAAAATCGCGCCTCCATAAAAGGAGTAATTAATTTGTGGGTGGTCGCCTTCGCTATCGACCCGCGGTACACTGGTGCTGATCATCATTATCATCATCACCATCATTGTTTGTGCCTCGGCGATGCTCCCTCCGCAAGCGTTCGGTTATCCATTGCTCCGGGTCACTTATGCGAGGACAAGGAAGCAGCCTAATAACAGTTGTAAGGGGTCCAAATTTACGTGCCTTCGTCTCGGGGCACCCAACGCGGAGGTAGGTCTCATTTTCCCAAGGACTAGTCCTAATGAAGGCTCCCTCCCAAAAAAAGAAGCATACCCCAAGCCCGAAGTGGCAATTGGTTCGTGCCCACACGCTCGCTGACCATTACCTACAGCGAAGAACGTGGACTAAATAGCCGGGGACTTCTCCTTCGGGTTTTGTAAATCAATTCCAGCGTTCCGGAAAGAAAAATTACCCATTTTTGTGCCTTGCCTCACAGGCTAGCACAACGCGTCAAAAGCGGAACAAACTTAAAAATTTGAAACTAAGCTACCACCAACGACACAGAGTTCCATGGAGACGTATACCTGTACCATGCTTGGTGGATTGATAGGTGTTGGTAAGGTTTAATGCAGTTTTTAAAATGAATGATCCTCTGCGTTCCCATGAAAACATTTTCAATGAAATTCGTTTTTGTCGAGGAAACCCATTCTAATTTGCCATCAACTTACGTCCGAACGAATATTTCCAAACACTTATCGATTATTCGTATCCCCTGAAGGCTTATTCCAACCCTGCAAGCTTAGGATCCCTGTTATCGAAATGAGATACCTTAACACTGCGGCATCCATCGCCCGTTCGCTCGTTCCGAAACGATCGATCGTTGGTGATCGTTTTGTCGTTATCTTTTGCCTTGTAGCCGTTGTCCCGTACCCACAGCCACGTTTGTTAGTGGGTACAATTTAATCTCATTTACTTTAATCGATCTATTATTATTTATTAACATTGTATGTTTTGCTCGCCTCTTCGCTTCGTATGCCATCAAATTTTCCGGCGATTCTGTCGCTCGGCCAGGGGACGCACGAACCGACGTTTGATTTCGTTTCATTCACTTCTGCCATTCTGCCATGGTACGCTTCTGCTATCGTGTTTCACTTCGCGCCAGATTCAGCCTGGCCGACTTGGTTGGAATGCTGCCAGAATTGATCGACTGCACGGTTCGCTCTCGATCTGTTGGTTGCGATGATCGAATGCATACGAGTACTCCTTGGCCGGAGCTCAATCTGCGTCTTGTGAGGGCGCCTCCAGCAACGAACAAAAAGTGTGACTAATCAAAATTACAGGCTTTTACATTGCTTATGCTGATGAGGCACAATCACCGTCGCTGATGCCGGGGAACAGTAACCAGCAATACGGTAGGATGTAATGATTTGAAATGTTGAGGAGTGATACATCAGTGCGATGTCTTTAATTGCTTTGAATAAATGAGAATGTGCAAAAGTCTTACTGCAATGTTTGAAAGGAGTTCAGGGAACCTTCTTAAAAATCTGTGCAGTTCAAAGTACACTCCTGGAAATAAGTATAAGTTTACTCATGTAGCAATGTAGTTCTAGATATTTTAAAAAAAATAGTTTTCTAAACTAAGTAACCAACGGAAATAGAAGTGTTCAATAATGTTATTTTTGTGTGTGTCATGATAAGTTGTTTAATTACTAAATGTAGGATAACACGAGGATGGCACTTTAGTACGAATTTATCTATCACCGAGTAAGCATTTGATGTTTGTCTGGATAAGACTTGTGGATTTCATTCTAAACGCTATAGCAGGTTTTAGTATTTCTATCTATCTACAGACTCTCTTTTGCGTATGCCTTAGTAGTTTGGTAGTTTGGCAGTAACGAAAGATGCTTAAGAATGGAAAATATTCAAAGGTATGTTAACCGAGTTGTATTTGGACGATTTTCTGACACTTACCCTTATCTAACTATTCAGCGCGTAGTTTGCTCTAGAAACTTAAAGTCAAAGACAACACATAGATCAGGCATGGTTTGTTGACGGTTTACTTCTCGGTTCTAAGGATGCTTGCGTTTTCTTCAGCCAGTTTATATGTTTATCTGTGAGTTTATAGTTTTCATTAGGAAGAAAAAGTATACTTAAATGTTAGATGACGTGCTGAAAAACAACATTTTTCGGAAGCAAATTTTCCTACAGAAGTGATGATGACCTCTGATCTCTTTTTTTCATAAAGGGGAGTGCAGTAAGCAGATCAAATCCACAAAAATATTGGAAATACTGGATAATTTGGCAAAGAGAATCGTTAAGATTTTCGAAGGGTACTACCAATAGCGATATCTTCCTTCCGATATCTTTTGATAAAAAAGTGTATTATTTCGTAAGCAACTCATGTGTCGAGTGGTCCCCGTTTACTCATTTCACTCCAACAAGAATAGAACCGTATGCTAAACAAACCCTGCACAGTTTTCTGCTGTGAGAAATTAAAATTTCCGTTCCATTGGTGTAATCGGATAACATTACAATAACTGTTTATTTATTCCTTGCGCTCTCGCGGCATAAGACGCTATAACATCATAAATGTGATTGCGGTCAGTGATGAATTATTTATTTACCATGAACAGAACAGTAAAACAGTAGACAAAAAAGGAAAGAAAAAACGTTACAGTAAAATAAGCCATCCATTTCGGAGACTTCTGTGATCACAATGACGTTTCATGGTGCTATGGATTTTACGATCACAACAGCAACTGAAAAAACAATCTTTCCCCCTTTCCCCTTGTTTTTCTTCTTACCCGACCATCATCCCTTCGATCCATAATCATTGAGATTCTAACCCGAAACACCACATCGCTGGCACATTTTTCTTTAAAGACATCATTTTTAGCATCAGGTCATGGACTTCCGACGATTACCTACATCGAAGTTTGTTGTGATCATGTTGATTTTATTACCATTTCTCGAGTGGATTCGTAAGCAATATTTACTAGTCCTTCGCACAAACGTCACTGCCCAGCGCATTGTACAATTAATGAATGTTTGTTTAATGGTTCTGATTCTGGATTGTTTTGTGTTGTGGCCGTTTTTAATAGCCGCATCTTCGTGGAATGAGTAAAGCAAACGCTTCTATCGCTTTGGCCGTCACCGCCATTGCGTTCAATTTCACTGCACCGTAAAAACACATTCCCAAAAAATGAACAGTCACAAGGAACGAAACCTCTTGTCTTTTTGTGGTTTTTTTGAGCAAAAGTGTGTAAAGTCGTAAAGCTGCGAGTGTGTATGTTGTGTATCGAATATGCGTTGATACTCCCAGGACGCACTTTTGTTGTTGCTTATTTTCAATTCTGACGATCGTAAAGCATTTGTTTCATTTTTGTAATTACTCCGGCGAAAGACTGTTTATTAGGTATGCTCTGTGTAAATCATATGAGCTGTAATACGAAGAATCGAAGTTGAATCGCTAATTCATGAAATGCGCTTTGTGTCACAGGACATTGAAATGTTTTGAACATTTATTCCATCGTATGCTAAAAGCGGGAATACGAACATTAGAAACATGACCGCTCAGTGAAGCATGTCAACTGTTGAACAGTTGGAAAATCCTACAAAAGCAAACATCTTCACCATGGGAACTACATCAACTCCGTGTGCGTAACCATCTGCATACCTCATTTGCATGCGCAATTAAGTCAATTAATTAAAACTAATGCAAACAATGTGCAATTAGTAGCGGATAATAAAACATGATAAACTGCCGTTCCTTTTGTCGCGAAAGGCGTTTCACGTTTACAAAATGTAGCTCTTTTTTGTTAATAAAAGCGCTTGCAAACATTTGCGTAAAAACATGACGATAAAATGTGAAAAAAAAAACATTCTGAAGAGTGACAAATCAAAATGAACACATAATTATTTTATATTATGTTTTAGAAGGTGAATTTTTTAAATTCGAATTGCTCGTTTACGTATGGCTCTTACTATTGATAAAGATCGGATAGAACTATTTTTGCTAAATTATGTCCATCCAATATAAAAATAATCCAATATTAAAGGCAATATAAAATGTTGATATAAAATTATCCTTTTCATATTTGATCCATTGGTTTATTGAAGCACCGATAGCTCAACCTCATCTTACTTACAACAAGCACACTTCCCCCACCGGTACTGATAAAATCGAACATATTTTAACCATTTCCACCCACTACTAAGATGTCACCGGAGTCAGTACACCCTGGAGTCGTTCAGCAGTTCGTAGCAGTAAGCGCGATCGTATCCGGAACAAAATGACGGAACGGATAATTATCTCCCATCACGAACCATCGGTGCGCACGGGACGGGAACGGTAAAAGCGAAACTGTGAGTGTGTGTGGCATTTTATTGAAAACGTTAACCCTTTTCGCACTGTAACCGGCAAGAGCTTTCCGCTCGCTCGTTCGCCAAGCGCACACAGTGAATCCATCCATGCCGATCATTTGCTGTCACTCACGGCAACGGTTATTACGAATCGAAGGTTCATCGGCAACGGAAAAGGGTGTCGGAAAACGTGGCAACAGCAGCATCACTCTTACCGCCACACCACGGTACGGAACGAAAGATAATCATCCGACAGTTTTGACGGACGAAGTCATAATCATGTGCCTTTTCGGTGTGCCTGGGTGGTAAAAGACGTTCGACACACTTTGCTATGCCCAACAACGCTCGCCGGGACAGAAACGAGTCAAAAGTGATTGCTTGGCGACGATTTTCGCAATTCCTGTTGGCGGTTTTTGGTGCCTTATTTATGGCTTTGTTCACCAACAAGCTTTACTGAGCGCTGATACGATTGATTGAGATGTTGATGCCATTCCGCCTTTGACATGACAGCTATTAAACAGAAAGGCCACACTGCCGGAGGGATCACCATACAGCACTAATTTCGATTCCAATGTAAGATGGTTGATACGCAACTGGGTAAGGCTCTCTGGAGAACAAGAAAGCCACCAACTGTTTAAGTGCTGCCGGACGTTATCTGCACGCTAACATTCGAACAGTTTATGAGGAATCTAATTAACACCCGAACAAGATTTATTGCACCGGGAACAGGTTTCCACCGGGTCGTTTCGTCAATCCAGGCTAACAAAAACGGCATGGAGAGAGAGAAAAAAAAACTCTTGGTGCAGCGTATCAATTTTGAGTATAAAATAATCTTTGCAGGTACTGATTCTTAAGACAAGCAAATGAATGAATCCACCTAAGAGAGATCATATTTATCAACGTAAATATTTCATCACATAAATAAAAGACAGCTTTTTATGCTACCAAAAGATATAAGGATTTTGTTTAACGACTTTTCTACAGATTAATTTTTAATTTATTTTTTTTTTATGTGTAGTCGATGTTCAACTCCGATAGGATAAATATAGTTTTTTATTTATTTTGCTATCAAAAACCATCAAAGGTCTGTACTGGAACCCGAATAGGTGAATTCAATAGATCATTCC
>KI422589.1:36186-74709 GCA_000473375.1 Anopheles culicifacies | reverse complement strand
CGTACAGTAAAGCACATTAATCTGCAAAGTGAGTTGGAAAAATGATGGATTTAATATTTTGAGTACTGAGGGGAATTGGACGCAGGTGGTTTCAAAGTTTTATAAAAAAATCTAATAGCTGAAACAATACACTCATATAACCTCAAGGCAATGAGCTAGGTTCTATTCTGTTCATATTTTATCTGAATGACATTGAAAAAGTTCTTCAGCACTGTGAGACTAACTTGTTTGCTGCTGATACATTAAATTTAATTTCAGACAAAGCATTGGACGAAGCTATGACAAAATCAACAATAGACATAAGAAAAGACACATTATAATTGACGAAGAAAATATAGAATCAGTCATGGGAATTGGTGAGTAACAATACATTACAAACTGAAAATGTTCGTCAAAAATTAATTATATTATGAAAACAAATTGAAAAAAAAGTGCGATAATCAACAAAATAGAAAAATGTTTCAATTTATTCGGAAAGGTTCTATTATATTTAACATTTATTTTTTCAACCGAGTCCACCCGGGATAAGGGGCCCTTTCACGGTTTGGAGAAGGAAATGTCTCTAAACCAATGTGAATTGCATTATCTATTATGTTTAATTTTAAGTTAAGTTTAAGTTAAGCAATACGGCCTGGCCGTTCTTCATGAATAAAAAAAATAAATAATTTTTCCTCAAATGCTAAAAAAGTTAGTACTCAGTGATGGAGATTTGCATGACAGATATTACGAAGATTTCAAAATTGAGATACCACTAATTAAAGAGTTAGTCATATCTCATTGATTTTGGTGGATACGATTATGAACGGTTCTTGAATATTTATGAAACAAATTGAACTAAGTTCATAATTGCGGGGTAACAAATTAGGAAATATTTGTATATTTTCGAGGCACGCGCAAGCTACATAAAATTTTAGAAGCTGATGCATTGTTTAGAATATTGTGCATGATTATGTAACGTAATACCTATTTTTCTGGAGCGTTTCCTTAAATAGTCAACACTACGAGTTTGAAAATTAAGAGTTTTGTGCTTGAAACTTTTGAATCGCTAGAACAGAACACCACGAAAATACGGGAATCTCCCCATCCTAGAAATAGCCACTTAAGATACCGCCACCAATTGACGGAAAAAGAACGGAAAATGCGACAAAATACCCATCAGGAAGGAACGAGTTTGGCGACGAAATATTTCCACTCCATTAATCATAATACGTTCGCCCGCATCGGTTGACACTTTGGCAGCTCGGGCATAAAACTCATCAACCCCGAACGTGCAGCTCGTTGGTTGGTAATTTCTGCGATCGTTACCGGATGGAAATGCGGTACCATTTCCACAGTATTGATGATTTTCCCTTCCCGACTTGAGTTGCTCTTTTCAAGCCGTCCTCATACGCGAGGGGTCCCCAACCTCCAATGTTTCGTCGGAACAATGTTTCGTCAAGAGCAGAAAGCATCAATTGAAAAGGAAACTTAACATTTTAGAAGCATCGTGTTACGAGTTGCCTTTCAATGTAATGCGCCCTTCAGCACCAGAGTTCCACTTCTTGTAAAGAACGTGCCCAAGGAATTGGTCTAGTGCAGAAGAGCGCTAGTGTCACTTCCGGGGGGCATAGGTAGATGGACCAACGGATCTCTGGTACGTAGCTGATGACACAAGATGCGTACCGTAGTTTGCGTTTGTTTGCTTAGTACCCGATAAGAGGCTTAAAATTTCATCACCCCACAAAGTAATTAATCAATGATGTTTCGTTACCCCGGGGCGACCGGTGAGTTGAGATGCCTTGCAAGAGTTTTGCTGTCGCTTAGGTACCAGGTAGGCATTCTCGTGGGAGTGTGCAATAGTAATGGATTATGGCATTCCCGATTCCCTCAGGTGGATAAAAGAAGCTTTAAATCGCGAGTCTCATTACAATCTTCCGGTAAAGCGGTAAGATGTTCCATAACGATTCAGTAACGATTTGTGGAAATTTTAAAGCTGAGACGTTAGCCGAAAAAATGAGCTTCGTCTTTCAGGTATAATCTCTCCTATCACGGTTCGATAATCGCTTGAGAATACTTGTCTGAGACAGAAGTTATGCCAGTACAGAGCACGCTATCCTTGCCCCAGAGAGATCTTTAATTTGCAGAAAACGGCTCGGAGAACGGAGGACCTACTTATGATTGACACGAACTAGGAAATGTTTTAAGGCATTTTCCTCAATTCTCGTTAGGGCCACTTAAGAGAGAAAATCTTGCAGATAAGGCTTATCTCTCGCGTCACTCTATGATTGTACTTGTAAGTACAGATGGATGGTTGCTCGTAAGTCAAGCCGCTGACATGTCGTTGGGTTCGAACTTTCCTAATTTCATAAATATACCACTATGCTTAGAACGAACGAGAAAAACAAAGGAATAAAATTAGATAATAATAAATTTCACTAAATATGAAATAATTAATAACAAGGAAAGAAGGGTTAGATAGTAATAGAAGTAATTTGTTTATTAAAAATAAGCTCTAAATATAGCGAAACACGTTACGTAATGCGTCTCATGAGTAATATAAATGAAATATATCTCTCAAAATAAAACAAACGAACTAAAACGGACTCACACTTTTTCGGAGTTTGATACTCCGTATCGAGTGTACAGGTTTATTGCTCTAATGTGCAAGTAACAGTTTTTCTTATCAACGGCGTTACAATTGCTTTTTCTTTTACATTGTATTACTAATGCATATAAAATGTGTCAAATCATCATCTTCCCATAGTGATTTGAATCCCGATACGGTGCTATGATTGAAAATCGCTTCCGCTTCGATAAACCAAACGAAATACAACGATACTAGGTTTGCTATCACACCACTATGCTTTTGCGTGTTCAATTTTCTGTAACAAAGCATCAGTTCCCACACAATCAGGTAGATGATATTAGAAGCACGAGGTTTCGTACTGTTTCGAAATTGTTTTACAACAGCTCGTCATCCATTCGTCCAGTGGGCGTAATTCTTGATTTCATAGCACGCACACAAACAGACACGAAATCCGATTTAAAAAAAAAGTGCGAAATAAAACCGAAGGAAGATTGTGCGCGAAAAGACCAATGAAGTTTTATGGGGCGACCATCACCAGCATCAACGTCATCGTGGCTGGCACTTGGCTCTCTCGCACGGAACATTCTCAACGAGCCGACTTTAAAAAAAGGCAACCGAACGGAAGGCAAATATTACTGCCACTGCGGTGGCATGGCGTAGGAACTGCCACCGGGGTCATAAAACGTGGCAATCCACCGATAAGCTTCCCGAACGCGTTACGGTCCGCGTGACATAATCTTATCGAGTGTGGTCGGTCGGATATTTAATAATCGCAACGCATTGATACACCCTCAGTGAGCCGTTAAGGAGCTATCAACGAACCATCATGGAGTCGCTATCGTGGAAGCTAACGTGTGTTTGTGGGTTGGTGTACCTTCTGGCCGCGGCCGTCCAGGGCACGTTTTTGGATACGTACCAGGCCCAGCTGTCGGAGTTGCACGAACAGATGAAGACCGAAATCGGAAAGCGGTTCCGCGAAAACAGTGAGCTGAATGGTCGGATGATCGAACAGAGTTTGATTCCGTTGCTGGCGGAAGGAACGGTTGGCATCCGGGATGCTAACCAGGATCTGCTTGAACAGCTTGCTAGCATACGTCCCAACGAAACGAACAGCGAGTGTTGGGCGACGATCGATGCGTTGATCTATCTGTTTACGGTGTTTCCGCAGTGGGATCTGCAGGACTGTACGTACGGTGGGTACTCCCAGTGGATGCGGGAGGATGGACGATTGAGGTTTTACCCAACAGCTCACGAACTGCACCGGGCAAGCAGTGAAGTAATCAACGCAATCGTTGGCATACTGTCCGAGGATAATGTGGTGGCTAACGGTGAAGATGTAGAAAGCCGACTGGATGGTAGTTTGGATCACTTCAATGAAGTATCGATCGAGGGACTGCAGGATCTAGACCAAGAACTTGAAAAGCACAACGAACGTGAAGATGCAATCCAAGAATATATGCGTGAGTGCATTGACCGCACAATTGCAACGAGCCGGGAAGATGTTGCGTACACGATCCGATATGCGGAATATTACTGTTTGGAGGAATCTAATAAATAAATCTAGTCACAAAGGGTGGTTTCGCTATAGACACTGTTGCATTTATTGGAATTATTGATGGAAACGATCGGTACACATTACTCCAAAGCAGCGAGACATGTTTCGAGCCTCTCGTCGAGATAATTGAACCAATAGTCCACATCCTCATACACGCCACTGAAACAAGCCCTCGTCATTGTTACAATCTGTTCGGCCACCTCGTCATGTCCATCGATCTCATTCTGCAGCACTGTCTGGTAGTTACCCCAGAGGAATTGCAAATATTCTAGCTCCTGTTCCAGATACTCCAGCTGATCCTCAAGCAGTGGATGCATACCGTAAGCTTCCGAGGCGAGACTCAGTGCACGAGCCGCTTCACGTACGATCGTTTGTGCGTGCGAATGGAACGTGTACTGTGCATCGGCATTCGTTTCCTCGTAGGCAACAACGGCACACCAGCTAATATCCCAGCCCGTTAGATATGCGTACGTATCCCACAGCTGGAACGCTTCATCGAAACATTCGGCCGTATCGTTCTCGCGCAGCCACCGTTCCACCTCCAGCTCGGTGCGCTTGTTTTCAACAATTTCTCGCAGATTGACCGTATCGTTGCCCATGATGGACAGGACGTAGCTGTTGGTGGCCAGTATGGCATCACTGTTTTCGGCACGCTTGCGCTGCACTTCCTGTTCGATCTCTTGACTTAGCTCATCAAGCTGCTGCTGCAGTTCCTCGACGGTGGAACCGATCGCGGTACCGAGCACCAGGGCAAAAATGGTCACAATCGCTAACACTCGCATGGTTGTTTACGTTTTTCTTTCCAGATCACTATGAAGAAGGACCGATTGGCTGTGCGGGAGTTATCACGAAATACTGTGCCCCACCGGAACGAAGGCCCCTATTTATCGGAGCGGTCAAACGTTATCGAAGGGCACGGCTCTGACGTCGAAGATGTTAAGCCATGGGGGTTCAGTAGAGGTATATCGTGCATTTGAAACAATTACAGGGTCAACGTTGGTAGCAAATAAGGAAGCAGTCATTGGGGAGGTAAAACGCTCAATCATAGTGCAATAATTGGAACGTTGTTGGGAAATCGCGGATGTTTGGGAAAGATTCTGCTCACTGATATTCCCAAGGGTTGAACGCTTCGATAGAGCTACATGCAGACACGTGTAGGCGATGTTTAGCGAACGGTCTTCTAGATTCTAGCAAAAGCCATACATTATTCCAGCAAACCTCAACCATTTTTGTGCCTTTTGTTCGTTGGAATGTAACCTTGTAGAGGCAACGACGAAAGAAAAGGCAATATTTGAAGGTGCCCATAGATTTGTTATTATCATTCCCTGTAGTTGGACGATTTGATGCTACTGATCGGTTTCTGTCTGCTAATGGCATACGTTTCAACGAATCGAGACACCCGTCAAAAAGTGTTTCCATAGCATCTTTTCAATCGTTTTGCAGGCTATTATATGGCGCCTAATTTCGCATGGGAAAAAGCAATTGTGTTTGGCAGATGTCTTCTCTCGTTTCTCGTTTTTCCCCATGTCTTTCGAAGAATAACTTGTGTGGGCTGGTAATAAGCTTCGAACGGAACTTTCTTTTTCCTATACGATTGCACGATGGTTACCGAAAAACTCAACAAACCACGCTGCGTAGGTGAATAGTAAAGAATCAACTTAAACGCAGAACGAATTCGCTTGATATTATGATGAAGAAAGAAAACAATAAAAAAAAAAACATCAAACCATTTCTTATCGTTTCCCTTGACGTGCCTGGACGTATCGACCGCATGACACAACTTGACCGATGCTTAACGGCAACTTCGTCCTGATGGTAGTGGGGCGGTTAGCCTTTAGTGACGGATCGTTCCCAAATGGGTCACAATTTCGTGTTGCCTTTTGATTTATGGTGGAGTGATACGGGTACGGGATAGATAGCAGCAAGTTGGCCGTGTCGTAAAGCCAAAATCCATAATACTTATTACGACCCACTCGGAATCGGTACCAACCAATCGGAAAGGCTTGGGATACGGTGCCACCGCCGTATCTAAAGCCGTGGCAGCGTTGAAGAATATCATAACCGTGTTATGCGTTTTGAAGATTTTCCCTTCTGCGTACTAATCTGCAATACGCGAAACTTTCTCACTGTGTCGGACGGAAGCACGAACGCGTAAAGACAAATGGCGGATGGGATTTTGCGATAATAAACATTCCCTTACTCCACACACACACACACAAGCGAACGATTTATGTGCACCTCTTCGGGTGTTCGGAACAAAACAATTGCAATTACCTGTGGCAGAGCAAGTCGAATAACAGTACAGTGGTGGTATGAATTAAATTAAGTTTTGCAATTTCTTTGCCAAATACACACTCTCACCCATTTCGCACACAACACTTTGTACATCCTGGTGTGGCATTGTGCGCATAGAGTAGGTGAAGTTTAGATATTTTAGCAGCGTCCTAACCGTAAAAACTCGAAACGACCTTAATTTATCGTCTAAACCCCCAAAAGCCTCATTACGCGTAACGAAACCTGACCAACCGAACGGGAGCGAGAGCGAGAGACTCCAAATCGAGCGAACCGAGTTCGGGGCGAAGTTGCGTAGTGGAAGAAAGTTACTTGAAAGTTTTAAGGGTCTCGACCAATGTGTATCTCCCACCCTTACGCCCTTTAAAGGCGGAAGTTACCGAAATCAGTTTCTCAATTACATCGTAAAATTATGGACCGAGTTCCGGTTGCCACGATTCACGATGGGTTTGTGGATGTGTGATGGTGGTCGTTGTGGTGGTAGAGGAGTAGCGAAGAGGAAATCGTTATGGAGGTTGGCTTACAGGATGAAGGCTTTCCATGAGAACGCAAATCAAAGCATGGCGACCGGAAGAGGCATGTAAGCCGCCTGAAAGAGGTTACCCTTAGTTACTGTCGCACATCATCAGCCCGTATATGGGTGAGCTTTCTCCATGCCACCCCCGCTCCATGGAGGTGGGGTCATTCATCCCCCTGCACGAACGCGATACTGTCGAAAATTTGCGTTTCCACTGCTGAAGTACTCCTCCTTCAGCCCAGATCATATAATCCGAGCTGATGTTGAGAATGGGAATGAAATTTTCTTCCCTCTACCGGTAACCTGCACTGCTCGACTCTACTGTTGGGCAATGTGTTTGGCTTGAGCTTTTATGCTTAAGCCCTCATGTTAAGCTTCATGCTCACACTCATCCACCGTCGCATTCGCACCGCATTTGATCATCACGATCATGAGAGAGAGAATAAAAAAGGAAATCAAATCCGCTCCTACTGTGATGGCGCAAATGGGAGGATGTGGCGGTCCATACCATAGAACGATGATTCGGACCAAGTGCAAAACTGTCACGACCGTTACCACGACAAGAGTAGCAAGATTTATGAGCGATTTTAAATGGCAAACCTTGTGCATCCTTGGTTGGTTCCAGCATTTTCACCGTAGCGAAACTGTAGCGCTGTTGTGTAATGTAGTGTCGTTTGTTTGTTTGCTAAATCCAAACCGGCTACACTTCATCACTTCGACATTGCATCGGTTGCATTGTGGCCGGCGCTTAACCCTTCCGCTCTGGCTGCGAAAACGGTTCCCCATGCATGTGACCATTCCGGTGCAATGAGAGCAGCATTTGCAAGTGCATTAATAAAATTTGTTTTAAACTAGCACAGCTTTTGCTGCCGTAGCGGACTGAGCGTGTGGAATGCAAATGAAAACATGAAGTTGAGCAATGTGTCCCTTTTGTGTTGGCGATGCTTTTAGCACAAGGTAGCAAAGGTATGACGGTGTGTGTACGGTTATGGAGTTTAATAGTGTGCTCGGTGCAGTTGGATCATTTATCATTGTATGGCCGGGCAAAAACAAAACCAAAAAAAAAAAAACTTAGCGGTAAAGTACACAAGTTGTCCAATAGCTAAACGAAACAGGGAAGATTGGTAACGAAGTTGGGATGATTATTCGTTACGCGTCCGGATGAAATTGCGACATATTTTTAATGGTTTCATTTATTCTGTAGGGTGTTGAACATTGAAACTGTATGAGTATCGAATGAAACCATATGGTTTTAATGATTTTAACTGCAATTTTGAATCAACATCATAGAATATGTTTTTGTTTACTCGTAATGCAAAAACTCAACAGACAAAAAATAGAAAAATCATAGTGAAAATGTGTAAAGAAAAGTCATAACATGGGAAAATTATAGATATTTAAGATTTCAAATAATTGTTTTTTGCGGTTAACTCTTAAATTAAGTTTAACGACTCAGCAAAAATAAAAATATTCATTCTAAGCACTGAGTTTTCTCCAAAGCTTTAATTTCAATAATCCAATTAAATATTAATTGTTATGGTCAAGTGATATCAAACCATGACACCATAACAAGATTTCAAATATTCCTGTTCTTCAGATTTGCGAATATCCAAAGTCCAATTTTATATTAGGCTTACAATAACAGCAAATATGGAAGAGATGACTTTCAAAGCTTATAATATACGAATTTGCAGAAGTTCAATAAATATTGAGGGCAGTGGAGGATTAATCCTTTCACACGCCCCAAGCGGAATGAAAGGCATGTGATTGGACGAAACGAAATCCGTCGGGACAACTTGTTAATGAATAATTGTGACTTAGTTTTATTATTAGTCTTAATTTAATCGGTAGTTTTTCAGAAAATGCTGCGAGTATTGAAATTATTTTAATTATTAAATTTATTTATTTGTAATTTTAACATTACACCATTGTTGTTTGTTGGAGAAGCTCGAGTTATTAAATATTTTTATATAATTAAAAAAATCCAATATTTAAACATCAGCACTAAAATAGAAAAGATTTTATGAATAAACCAATCAATTATTTCTCAGCACAAACAGAGGGTTTTGAAAAAACAAAAACAAACACGCAAATTCGGTTCAAGTATTGGTTGGAAGTAAACGTAAACATAAATTAAAGATCAAAATAAATCCACACTCTCCTCCCCATGTCATCTCCTTCTTCGGGCAAAAGTAAAGGATCACCATAATGGAAGAGAATAAAAGCAAACTTCCACATTCATCAATCGGCACTTGTCAACACGAGAGGCAAACGATGCTGGTGTTTGGAAAGCACTGACACCAACACACAAGAGCCATCCGCCATACGGTTGCATTCGTCTTGATGCCTTCCGGGGGTGTCATTTATCGGCGTGTACTTGTTACAATGCAAACAATACATATAAGTGAAGGATGTTTTTTTTTATTTACACAGCATGTTCTAGCGCGGTACAGTATCGTGTTACGATCGCTTGATGAGAAAGTCACTGTAAGAAGTTAAAAACGTGGACTTTTGTTTCACACTTTCGAAATTGGCTCGAGCAAAGTTGGGATAATTTAACCTTTTCCCCCTTTTATTCGTTATCCAGGGCATTATGGGTGAACGTTTTTATGGCGGTGTAAAACAATTCCCATTCAGCACGGGAAAGGAAGGGCAGTATTTGGGTGTATTTTATTTTTAACACAATCCAATACTTAAGTTACCCCAGTGAGTATCCTTTTTTGTTGTTGCTTCGATAGAAAGCTGTAGGTTTCGTTACCAGTATTAGAGCGGGGAGCTTTTAATTCTCTAGCTCTTCCGAAATGGGAACATCAAAAAGAAATGGTGGAAAAATACTGAAAACGATTTTCTTGTTAAAAAGAATCGCTATTGATTCCGTTTCGTTATTGATGCTGGTTGCTAGGGTCACAATTTGAGCTACCCCGGGAAAGAGTGTGTTAAGAGTGGAATTTACATCGTCATAAATTTTATACCGTACGCTATAGCCAGCGATAAACCAGGCGTGTGCGTGGTATGTTTGTTTTGCCTACTCTGCATGTTAAAATCTTTATTGCCTTCCTTCATAAATCGGTATCATTCGGGTGTGTTGGAAAGCGGTTTAGCGGGAAAGTGTGCAAACATGCGAGCTGCAAATATTTCACCAATTTATCGTACGCCATCAATGGGGCTGGAGTGTGAACCGAAGTAACAGCGGCACGAGCAATGGGTTCCCCGATAGTAAAAATTAGCATGCAGTCCCAACGATGTGTTTGCACAATTTTGACACCCAATTACAGTTTCCTTTCGTGCCGAAAACAAAAGCAACACACAAACCCATCTGTAAGCCCAAATTGGCCAACTTTTGCGATCAATTTTGAACGCAAAAAAGGTTTCCGCGTATGGAAAATGAAAATGATGCATGCTACATGGGCGAAACAGAGTAGAGTCAGTCAGCTGCTTTCGATAGCAAATGCTACACCACAGCATTATTTGTGAGACAACATATTTTGGGCATTTCGGTGGGAGGGTAAAACTTTCCCAATCGAACGTCATCTCAGCTTTTGCAAACCGTGATCAATCGATCGTGTGGGGTTAGATCATGCAGATGATGTTTCTATGTATTCCCTATCCTTCGGCGGACAGGATGGTGTAGTGAGTGGGTGAGAATGAGGGGTGAAAATTTATTAATTTAACTAAAGAAAGTTTTTCAATCAGTCGTGCCACGGTAACGGGTGGGCCTGTTACGTCAAGCGTATCAATGAGTGATGGTCATTTGCTTGCAGTACATGAAAACATGCTTCTTCCTTCGGCTGTTGAAATGTAATTGGGTGCAAAACTTACTTTGCCTTTGACGTACTCCAAATGAATGGGAGATATTTTTTGTGGGGAGCGCTCAGTTTTACATGGAACTGTGCTCGTGTGCAGCACATCGAAAGACACACTCCGAACCAACACATGGATGCATGTTTCCTTTTTTCCTTGCTGCCAGGGTTGCATGTTACTCCGTTTACAACACCCCATGGAGTGTGTGTTTGGATGGGAAACGGGGCTATACACCGGGGAGTCATCATTTCATGCTTTCCTGTGCTCGAGAAAAAGGAATACGATAATGTCTGCAGCCGTGAAGGAACAGTATCCGAGCTCCGAAAAGAAAGAACCTACGAAGGAATTGTTTCCTTCCTCTGAGAACATCGTTGTGCGGGAGACTATATACTCCCGCACGGATTTTGCATGTGGAGCATTTTGCCCGTTTCTTTTGCGTCCATCCACCCATTATTCGGTGCATCGTGGGAATGGTGAAGATGAAATGAATCACGGAACGATATGAGCGAGATCCTCTGCCATCTTGGTGAAACGTCGCGCTCAAAGGGACGGACTGACGGACGAAAAGTATCGTTCCTTGTAATGATTATGATGAAGTAGCTGACGTGTAAGGGAGACGGTGTATTCCCTTGTGCATATTAAATTGGGTAATGCATGTGTTGTGTGGCTTAGCCAGGACAAGAAACTTAAGCTAAAAAAAGTTCGGACATGAGACATAAAAAGGAATAGTACATGCAACACACACAAAAAAAGGTAGCAACGTCCCGAGATGACAAGCTCAACAATGCAAGGTGATGGGTCGGTTACATCCACTTCCGGCGGTTCGGTGTTTCCGAACCGAAGGAAGCATCACCATGGGCAGCAACGTGTAATGTAATCTTCATCGTTTTTACGAGCGACCATCGGGCGCACACATATTGGCACTCTCCGGGTGGGGATTTGAATATGAAAATGTAATAAAACGATGCACGAAGCAGATGCGCGAGAGTTGCGAAATGATCGAGCGTAAGTAAAGCAACGTTCATCGAGACATTGGTATATTTTTTTTTGCTGTGCTAGAAAGCACCATGCTTCCGTACATATGGTGGATAACGAAATCAGCGTAACAGCATTGGATGATTTAGTTGTTGGGTTAAATCGACAGGCTGTAGGCGGCAGAGCAGCGAATTGGTAGATGAAAAGTTTCATTGTAAATTGGTGCTAATGTTTGAGATAATGGTCTCTATAGTCTTTGGTAGTTTCGAAAGAGTTCTGCTTGTATGTAGGCAGAAAACTGACATTGGAAAACGGTGTCGCAAACGGAAGTGACAAACAGGTTGAAAAACATTTTGAAGCCGTATAAAATTTTATATACCTTGGGTTAAACGTACCCACCAACAAAGATGTACAGGATGAGATACGCAAATCGATGCCAGCCACTGTCCGGTCTTTCTAAAGTCTGAAAAAACTTCTCTCTACCAAAACACAGCTATAGAACCTGTATAGTTCTAGAATTCACATGATCATCTGAGACATGGACTCTCTACAAAGCTTTGAAAAGTACATTGCTCAAAATGGATGATCCCCTAGAATGATGAGTTCAGAACATATTTGCCAGATTTTATTAATCCAAATAATTATTTAATAATATATTTGAATTAAACATAATATTGTTTTTGTTAAGAATATAGATTGCATCAGCCAATTACCGTATCAGCAGATCAACAGTTACGAGCAGATCCAAACAATCTTTCGCCATGATGAAACCCAAATCACCGATCATTATTTGCTCGATTGTTTGACAGATGCCGGCTTAAGATTTAAGCTTTCTAACTCTCAGTATCATAGATCCCATTCATAGTTTAGGAGATGAAAACCTATAATTTTCACAACGAACATGCGTAAATTTATGAAAAACCTCAACATAAATTTACATAAAAAACGTCTTTTGAAAAATGCTGAATATTGTTGTAGTAATTTTACAAAACAAAGGATGCGCTTGAACGCACTCACACAATTACTTTCGCACCAACTGTTTCTCCCGGCATCAGAACGGTTACAGAAGCAGCAAGCTTTACCGCAAAGGTTTATTGACTGCTTGCGGAATCCCTGAATGGTATTCATTTCCCGCTGTTTAACAAACAGGCACAATACCATCATTCAATGCAACTTCAGGGTGCGTTGTAATTGTTCCCGGTGAAACCATTGTTGCAAACAAGCACAACATACTCGCAACCATTCCCGGAGGGGCGAAAAAGCTGTAGTGAATGTTTCATAATTCGATGCAAATAATCGTTCTATCCATTTTGCAGCTGAACGCATTGATGCGGCGGGATGCAAGGATGCCTAGGTAAATGGTAATATGCTGCACTAGCGTTTCGAAACATTTGGCTTGTTCGCGTAACGGTGATGCACTCGCCGTCCTGCAGGCACACTTGTACCGATGAATCTGGCATTTCTGTGGGTTTCTATTAGCCTCCATTGTTGTGTTTTGTTGTACCCGTGCATCGCCGGTAGGTAGTACCTGTTCCACGCGGAACGTAGACGCTTTTCGACGATAGTGAAGTCAGTTTAGGAATGTTTAGGGAAGTAAGATCAGAACTTGTTTTGGTGTATCGCGTTTCAGCGTACGCTTGCATGGTAGATGTGCAGCTGCTGGTACTTGTTTGATGTGATCTGTGTAACTGTTTGTGCCGCTTGTCGGCTTTAAGGGTAGGATGATGAAGTTTAATAGTTATCAGAAACCCATCCTTCACCTTTGCAGGTTGCCGAAAAACCATAACAGAAGACGTTTTTTACGTTCAAGATACAGTGTCTGTCGGAATGATTCGGTGTCAGAGCTAAAGTGTAGAATTTAATTTACATTTTCAGCATCAAAACGCCGAATGACTGACACATTGGACGGAGGCATAAAAAAGACGATTTCTTTCCATTTGAATTGTTATGACAGAAAGCTTACAAGACAAAAAGGATTTGGTGCGGTAGGAAAGTTTTACTATGAACGAAAGGATTATTTAGAAAGCCTCATGGGTGAAGCTTCATTTTCCTACATCATTGATGTGCGTTATAAATATTCACAGCTTTGCGTAATGGTTCTTTTTTTCCGGGAAGGTATGAGAATTAAAAGTACTACGAACGGAAACTTTTGTTTGACACTTTAGTAGTAGGCAGAAACTTTTCCACAACATCACAACAACGCCTTCGGAAGATAAAATCCGGTTCATTGTGAGCAGATTACTCGCGGGATAAAAAAAAAAGATCCGTTCCGTCGCGTCATGGAGGTGGACGAAAGAAAGGAAGGAAAAAAACGACAAGCAAACCGTACAAAGAAACCTTATCGATGTTCACAAGCACGAAGCCCAAATCGAGCATTAGGACGATGGAAGATTTACGCCGCTAACTCGAGCACCGTTTGTTTAGCATCCCGTAACGTAAACTTTTGCAGGAATCTTCATCCCCGCTGTGCATATGATAAGTAATGCCGGTGTGCGTGTATGCGTATGAGAGCGATAGAGACGAAAGAATGAACGTTAATTTTGCATTGCTTCTTGGGAAAAAGTGTCAAACCCAGCTGTGGAAATTCTGTTCCTTTATTTTGCTTTGCCGGTAAATACTGACTTACCGAGTCGTTCCCAAAATAAAGCGAATCCCTAAACTTGTTGGATACTTTCGGCAAACACTAACGCTTGACCTACTTTTTACAGCAGATCCTGATGATGTATGTGACAAGCAAGAAGGCAAAAGCTGAGTATCAAGAACAAATGATACAGCATGAATTTACGTTTCTGCGTGGAGTCGAAAACATTAGCTTATGCAATCTTTTCCGTACCTCTTCGATCTACTGTTGGGATACGGGAAGTTCTGGTTGGAATTTGGAATATCGGTCGTATCTTGTGAATGCCAATCCATATTAAAGGAATATTCACATAATCATACATATTCTCAATTGAGCCGATTGATTGAGATTATTTGCATGAGACAAAGTATCTGCTAGCAATATACGGTGTAAAGTGTAAATAAAGAATCCTCTAACACACATTCCATGTACACTAAATATTAAAGTTCCCAGCAACATTCAGTTATCACTGTTACCAACTACTTTAAGCAACTGACCGACAGTGGTTTTCATCTGGTACACAGCAACAACAATAAAAAATGACCCACCCAACAGTGCTGTTTTAAGTTCCACACTTATTTAACACTGGCTACAGTAGCTCAGCACGCGTTATAAGTGGAGCTTCGTAAAAAAACGCACACAAACTGGGCGTTTCAACTGTCGGGAAATACAGCCCATCGACGTTGGTTCATGGGTTTGGCTGCTGATTGGCGAGTGGTGAATTTTCGTTTCGGAATTTTAATGAGGAAATTTAAAACTCGCCCATAAATTACTACTCCGAAGTATAACTTACTTCCGTCCGGGTACGGCTTCAACCGGATGAGGTAGTACTAGCGGCGTACGAAGACAACCACGTACCTTTCTCCGGCGGTCTGTGCTCATTTGCGATGGCGTAACGGTTGGGCTGTACGGTTGAAGGAAGCCTTCGAGGGCAATCGCCTTCACGTGGTGCTGGCCATTCCCGGTAAGCCAAAGCTGGCGAAATGTAGGGCAAGATTGGTTTAAGCTAGTCTGTTCAACGGTGAGGAGTTTTTTTGTAGTACCGAGGAAGTGCTCGAAATTGGATTAATTTGGTATCGCCTTGACAGAAAACATTGTCATAGTGGACGGCTGCATAAAGTAGCTTCATTGTAGAATTCGGTGTGGAGTTTTTGTGTTGTGGATTATCGCTTAAGAAGATAGGATGTTTCGCAGAACGCGCTTAACGCTTGGGATGAGTAAGCAAAAGTGCATTGATAGTGGAAAGGTATTGTGTTCTATTGAGCTACTATTTTAACAAGTTTAGCAAACTATGCTTCAAACTACTGCTGATTTAATTACGTGGCCTCTTTGCTCTTTAATTGAAATGAATAACTGCAAGGAGATACAGCATAATTTAATCAAATTTTATCCCGCAACTGCATGTGCGTGCAAAACATGCATATTTTCTTAATTAATTTATATCAAACGATTCCAAAATTCTTCAGAATTTTAATTGTTTTTACACTCCCAAATACAGGTCGGTATTTTATTTGAATCGCATAGCAAATTTCCACGATTAATTTATCTTTGTGACAGCTTTATTCCAGCATGGTAAAATTAAAAAAAAAAAACTAGAGTACGCACAGTAGTACTTTAATATCCGGTTAACAGCATAAGGACACAGTTGAAGGACCTACTACTTACTCGCCCCCATTAGCCCTTTGATGTAGTTTTTCATAAAATTTATAAAAGTTAAGCCAATCAACAATCACCGATTCAAATTATTGTTCTCTTGGCTGCGGTTAACAATGGTACCTTTCTCAATGGTACATCTGTCGACTTAGTCGATCCCATACTCCGGCGGAAATAATTCGCACCTTCTGGCCGAAAACTTTCAATTTCGGTCGAATTTAAGATACACCCCTTACTTCATTGATCCAGTCCAGACAGCAGCGGGTAAAAAGAGGCTTTCAACTCGCATTGAGATCGGATCGAGTGGCGGACGACTACTCGTGCTCGAATTACCCAATTCCGAGTGATGGTTTCCCGGATCCCGTCGAAGGTTTCATTTGTTGATTAGTACTTCCCATGTCAAGTGGACGGTTTGGAAGATTGAGGCAGAACGTACCGTGTTCCGTTCCATTGATGCCCCGGCAGCAAACTGGCAAACGTACCAGACCGCACTGTACAACCCGGCGGCACCGAAAGTGACCCGAGTGTCTATGTATGTGTGCGTACGTGAGTATACAGTGTACTCCAAGCCATGCTTCCGGTGCGGACGATCGATACCGAGGGCACTCGAATGTTCATCAATAATTCGAAGTGGTCACCTATTTTTAGTGTCAAGATGAGTGCACTCTCGCGTTTCAGCTTTGGGCCCGTTCGTACAGTCGGGGTAGACATGCATCGCAGCAGGTGACAAAATAGATAGCAAAACCGGGTTGAATGGACAGGATGATGTTCTTTTCACTGCGTTTTAACTGCTAGCACGTATGTGAGGGTTTGATGATTGCCCTGATTGGAAGCTTTTCGAGGCGGAGATGCAATCGGCAGAAAATGGGATAGAATTTGTGACAGTATCAATGTCTGTATCGACCAAGTTGCTGAAGGGATATCCATGTAACAGAGCCAAGCATGAGCATATTTATAATACACCAGGTTAACATTTTCACGAAGTTAATTGTTATGTAAAGTAAAAAAAGTAAACATTTCTTCAATGACTTCATTAAGCGCCCTATATTTTATGAGCTCTTTAAGACAATAATAATTAATTATACTTCTTGTCAGGTTTGGTTGGATAGCTTTTTCGCTGCTAAAATTTGTTTTTAATCCGCTTAAATTCGACGTAATAATGAAGTGAGCAAAACAAATACGCCACTAAGCTGCATGCGAACATGAGATTTTGACTGAACTAGTTTAGAAGAAAGTGATGGAAAATTGTGCTTCTGTGGTTTGTCTCGGTCGATGGGAAAATCGTAAATCTCTTTCGAATTAATCGCTTATTTTAAAACGCTTCCAGCTCACACTCCTATCGCTCCTTTCAATTTCCATTCCTCAGACCCGTTCATTCTAATCCCGAGCTAACCAATCGTCGTACTATACTAACAAATGTAGCTGCCCTTGAAGCAGCTGCGGAAAGGTGCTCACTTAATTGTTGAACCGTGGAAATTATTTTTTACCTTCCCAGAATCATCCAATCAATGGAAAGCCACGTACGGGGTTGGAGAACAAGGCGCAACTTGAAAACAAGAGCCCCACAGATACTCTCCACGGCAAGTGGAGCTAACGTGAATGATTGAATTTATAACATTTGCACAGGCCTGCTTTGAGCTAAGGTGCAACGGGAAGCAACAAAGTGATTTCCTTTAAATGACGGAGCGAACAAAAACTCACGCGGTCTTGGAAGCCCACTTCTCGGAGTACAACAAACACTTGAGACGTTTGGAACGTTTGCAGAATCTTCGGCTTATCCTGCCAAGTTAGAGGAGTGTCGTTTATTTGCTTAGTATTTGGGGTAGCACTGAGGAGGTAGACAACGAGTAGGGAGTGTGTGTGTGTAAACGAACACGCACGCCGTTTATTTAAAATTCACGCAAGCTCGTCTGTCACGCCCAGGCTAAATTCTGGGCAATATTGTGTGCAGGTTTGGTAGTGCGGGAGGGCAGAGGCGATGAAATGTTGCGTACGGCTAGTCAAAAGAATAAATCCCACTCTGTCGGCAATTCTGCGTACGTCTTTTCGATTGCTTGAAAACCATAAATTTCCACTTTCGATAAAATCTGGTTCCCTCGAACCTTGAATTTCCTTGGCCCGGGAAGGAAACAGGATATTTTTTTTGGTACCGCTGTTGGGTTTCGTTCTTCGAGAGCGCCATTTTTCACCTCAAGCAGTGGTAAGAGAAACGGTAAAAGTTCCCGAATTTGAAGTCGACACACACACAAATTCTTCCCGCTAAAAATCGTTTAAGTTCGTTAGGGGGTTGATTTTGCCACAACGCGACGATGTCTGGATTTGTTCGTGCGAGGACTGTGTTTTCTATCGTCGTTTCCCCCCCCCCCATTTTTTTCCTAACCTTTGTTTGTACTGTTTCGTGATATTTTTCCATACGAGAAACGTTCGACACACACATACTCTAACACACTTTCCTACGCGCAACATGTTTCGGAATGTGAATGTTTGACTTTAGACGTACGTATATTGTGGCGTACATTTGCTTTTCCCACATTTCCTTCACACGATCGAGATACGATCGCGATGAAGCTTCGGCAAAGTTTGCTCATAATTTTCGCCATTTTATGAGTGGCACGTCGAATGTAGGTGCGTGCAAAACGTAGGCTGGTGTATGCTGGAGATAGAAGCGGTTTAAGTTTAAATTTAATACTACCTTAGCAAAGCTACGGATTTGTTCTATTCTGCCCTGGAAATCGTGCTGTGCTAGCGTACGGTTGATAGCGTAATGCAATAAAATCACTTACACTGAGTCACGAAATAATTCGAACGCTTATGTGCTGGTAGCAATGCAGCTCGATTTGTTTGCCCCCAAAATCGGTTACTGTTTGAGTTTGCCTTTAAGGGATTATATGACGCAACGAGCGTTTCAATTCTTATTGCACGCGTAATGTAATATGGTTTTGATATTATGAGGCTGTAGAGGAATAACGTTGACACAGAAGCTTGAATGTTATGGAGATATTTTTGAAAACTTAAATACTCCTTTTATGCATTACTTCTTATTTTGTCGGCATTAGGCGGAGTTTCCCTGAGAGCCGATGCCGTGCAATTCATATTAAACCTTATGAACAGTCTTATGTAAAGACCCGAACCATACGCTTCGCTTGTTCTCATTTTGTCATTTGCAGGATCATTAAACCTGCTTTCGTGTTATTTTGCGCTCCCCAATAAGCGCTCGTCGTGTGCGCGTTTCCAGTAGTTCGTGGGTTGAAGTAAAAGAGTGAACAGCCAGTTTGACTGTTTTTCACGAATATTCTCGCGCACGGCGTCTGCTACAGGTACATGTTTTATTCATAAACAAATATTTGGAAAAGAATTTACTTGCCCCCGCCGCGTTTCCGCGTCATTGACAGCCGTGTGGGCTTGAGTTGGGAAAATGTGGGGGTCAGCCTACCATACCACACCGATTGTTGGAGGGCATACGGTGCTGTGTGTATTTTTGGTGAAAAGTTTGTTGTTTGAAGAAAAACACAACTACTTGCATTGAATTGTGCGCCACACTCACGAGTCGGTGTCAGAACTGTAAGGAACAGTACAAACTCACTCACACATCCACATACAAACAAGATGGTCGTCGCAAGATCCAGGGTGGGCAACGCGTACGGTGCGTTGTGGCAATGTAACTTGAGATGAAAAACGCGAACGAACAGAAGTGGAAATTGTTGACATCGTTTTACGTTCGTCTCCTTCCCCCAATATAACGTGTACGGGAACGGGATCAAACTTCGATATAGGGCCCGGCGTCGTTGTCGTCGCTGTTGTAGTCGGCGTCTCATCATTCAACTGTTTCGTTTCTGTTTGTTACTTTGTGTCGATCGATTGTTCACCGGTGGGTGGCTAAGCCGGGCTGGGCCGTGGGTACTTGAAGCTCAAAAGAATTCAAGAATAGGTAGCATCTCTTGTTTCATTCGGTTTTGCTATCAATTCCGTGACAGAACGGTACGGACAGTGTGGGTGGGTGGGTGTGTGTACGCGCGCTCGTTGGAAGTCGTAGAAAACTTTTTCCTCAAGTGTCATTTAGACAGCTCAGGTGCGTTTTGCAAGCGAATGACATGCTCGAATTGATTGTAAGCAAAAAAAAGGCACAGCGAGCGAGCAAAAACAAGGTCGAACAGACACAATGGCAAAACCGAGTCAAAACACATTCCCCGACAGAAGGACAAATTTCACCTAAAATGTGTTCATATTTCAATGTTTTCGGTTGTAAGTTGGTAGGCATTTTGTTAAGTATTATTTCCAGCGAATACAGGAGAAGAAAAGGGAAAAAGGAAAAAAAGCAAAGAGTGCGAAATACGAGAACCAGAATTGCCACACTTACCTGGGATGAATTCATGGAAATCGAGTTTTCCTGTAAGAATGCGAAAGGAAATAAAACGTACCATTAGCAAAGTGTAGCGCCTTGTATTGGTGAGGAATGCAGTTTGTATATGCTTGCAGGGAGAACAATTGCAAATGGCGATGGAAATGAAGGAAAATGGCTCAAAGCGGATAGGCAAAAGTAAAACTGACAGAAAAAGGTAAAAAGACTTTCTAAAATTTGTTTCAATCATACATTAAATTGTCGTGGGCAATAAATCGTTCTCATTTCTGTCCATTTGTACCAAGTAAAATAGGACAGGATAAACGAGCTGTACACAAAGCAGCAAACAAAGCGACCGGATCAACAGAATCACTACCAAACAGGGCATTGTTCGCCCGGTGATGATCGTATTGTCTACTATTCCATTTAATAAAGTTTAACTTTTTCCGTCACCTTTGCCAGCACATACCGTGACGGGTCAGGTTACGATGGGAAATGAGGCACAAATAATACACCGGCCAAAGTTTAACTGTACGACTTTTAGCAAAATACAGCACAGCTCGAAACGGTTGGGAATGCCTTTGTTTTTTCTATAGGAAAAGCGTACCTTCAGGGAAATGTTCGTTTTCTTCGTATCGAACACGGAAGCAACGGTCTGACGGCTGCCGCTGCTGCAGGCAGCTGGACGGTAGAAAGCTTGATAGATTTCATAAAGCAAAATTAGAAATCATCATCCAGCCGCTAGAGGGTTGCATCGCGGAATTGAAAGAAAGCCAATGGTTATTGAGTGTGCGGTGAAGGGGACGAGGGAAGAAACAATAAAAAAATATTTATCTTCATCTGGCAGCTTTGGGGCGCGCGCACTGGCCCGATACGGTCGGGAAGGGCCAGTGTGCCATGTTTGGAAAGCGAAGCATAAAGTTATCCTGCGATTTCGGGATCGGTTCCTGAAGGCATATCGTTTCCTGTTCCCCATTCCACTCGGTTGATTTGCGAAAAAGATGAAATGATGAGAAAAGAGAGAGAGAAGTGGGTGGTGGATAGGAGGAAGGAAAGATAAACCAAACCGAAAACCTCCGAACAGAAACCGGGAGCTATGATGGGCCTTTTTGTTGTGTTGTCTTCCGGTTTTTGAATGTTTAATTTATGGTGCTTGGGATCCTTGGGAGAGCGAGTGAGTGAGTGAGGTCGTTAAAACTTTAGCGATATGCGCAAGCACCACGTGCCTCGGTGGGTTGTAGGTTTTCCTTGGGAGTGGGGAAGGGTAACTGTGGGTGAGTTTCAAACGAATGAACTTCCGTTTTGTTGCGACCGGCACTGGTACTACGGTGACCTAAACGGGTGGGAAGGACTTTTGTAAAATGGAGGCAGTAACTTTAACCTTTGCTGAAACAAGCCGAAGGGTAGTAGTGCGAAAGAACTAACTAAATAATAGCAGGTAAGCACCCCCTCCTTCCCACCCCACCCCAAAAAAAAAGGCCTACTCTCACACACCGGTTGGCTGGATTGGATTTTAATTAAGATTTCTATCGTGTCGATGAAACGGCAGGTTTGGACGTTTATTATTAACCTAGCTAATAGTAATTATCTGCCCGGATTGGTTGGCAGGAGTTTAAATCAAGCAACAGTTTGCGTTCAAAAGCTGTTGTAAAGGTTAAATCGGGCGAGAAGAAGCTTAGGGCAAAAGTTTACACCCGGGATTCAATTCATTGGAGCAAGTTTTGGTAATAGTTAGAATGGAATATTTTGGGGAATGTTTTAAAAACATCCAGCAGATTACTATCTTCATTGGCGAGGTTTTGAAAAAGATCGGTAATTTCATTTAAAGCAATGATGGGAAAAGTTTCAACATACGAGTATCGGACCTATCGAGGTGCCACTCAATAAATAACATTAAGCTGGTGTTACTTTTGTTTGTTGGGAAATTTCAATCCATTCGCACTACTGCATGTTTGCTCCCAATACCCATCATCGGAGGTTAACGCCGACTACTTTCACCTTTATGGTTCATGGTCGATAATTTAATTTTTTCCCTTTACATTTCCTACACGGTGCCAGGGCTTCATCATTGGCTTCGCTTATTGCAGCATGTGCGCCTTTTACCTTGTGACCCGATTCGATTGCTGTGTAACATGATGATTCCCAATCAATAACGATACCCATTTATCGAGCCAGCGAGCGGCTGCAGGAAATTGCTACATTCCTGCTAGCTTCATTTTACACACGGCACTTGTCATCGAGCGGGGATGAAGAAGTGACAGAAAAAAATCTCCACCTCCAAGCGTCATTTCCGGTGAGGCAACGTGGTATGGCACGGCCAGGCAAGTGGGCTCAATTATAGTTTCACTATTGGAAACTCTCTCGCATCGTGCAGGCACTTATACATATGCAAACGTCATCAGTGACGTAAAGGTAGTGCCGGCAGAAGGATGGCCAGTCAGCCCGTCGCTACGCGAGCACTACCGTTAGTTCATTTGAGTTGAGCCACTGCCTGGTGCAGCTGCCATGCGATGGCAGTGTGGATAAGAATCTCGAATTTCGGCTCGGGAATTTCCGATAAAATTGCATTCCATTGAGCTGGCTGCTGTTGGACGCTCTTGAGGAAAGATGACGATGGCACCGTGAGCGGCGCGCTGGTGATGCTGTCATTGAGTGCTGCTAGCTTCATTATTCATGTTATTTATTAGCAGTACGAGTCTACAGTATTAGTAGTAGTGGTGGCAGCACAAAAATCATACATTCGACCAAAACTACCAGACGTGAATAATGTCTGTGGAGAAAACATATTGGTAAGGAAAGTATGCTGCGCTTCTAAACCTGACTGGAAAAGCGAAAGGATGTTCGGTGAGCAGTTCAAGCAAGCACAGTTGCATAAGTGAAACAGCAAAGCATTGATGGAAGGTATAAAAATAGCAAAAGCACAAGCAAAAAGCAGAGAAAGAAGCAAACATGATTCACGACGGGTCCGAGAGCTGGAATTGAATTTCCCATTTCCATACCGGATATTCTTTCTGCCCTCCTTCCCGGTGAACCGTTGGGTTTTTATGTTATTGAGCGAAATTAAACTGCATCATCGTCGGTACGGAGACGATTGGCCCTTGGCTGCGGGGTGAGTGAAAATGAAAATGTTTAGCATTGGTCTGGCATCATCGACCACCGAGAGCAGTGTGGTGATATGGTGCCGTTGTTGAAAACAAACGAAGCAAATACACCATCTATCGATTCCCCAGCTGGGATGGCTTGTCACTTGATTTTTTTTTTTCTTTAATATGTTTCCGTTTGCAAATATTCTAATTTTTCAAAATACCGATCGTTCTTCTCTAGGGAACATTCCATTTACTTTGGAGTTCGTTTCATAAATTTATGTTGCATTGACGGAAATGACATTCGATGGCAAATGATGGGGGATATAGAGACTAGTGATGGGCAAAATTGTGTTTTTTCGGAATCCGACATCGGTTTTTTAGTCTGAAAACCTTCTGAACTCAGTATGAAGTAGAAGTCGATCTGAGAATCGAAATCGTAGAATCGTAGGATTCAGAATCGTAAATGGTCGGTCCAGAATCATTTTTAAGTCGGATTCAATTCCAAACCGGAGTAGAAATCAGGTTTTGAATCGAGAACAGTTACAGCATTGGTATCAAAATAAGAATCGGTTCCGAAACCGGATTAAGATCTGGAATCAAAGCCGTAGTCTATTATGAAAATGGCAGTAAAACCAAGTAGTTCCGATCAGTATTGTTTAATTCATCCAAATCTTTCCTGAAATGGTTAATATTCAGTTCAATATAGCGCAATAGAATTTTATCTCTCGCTCTCTCTTTTATAAATTATTAATAAGTATTATTTATTTATTTGTAATTTATAATCTGGCCATCTTGAGTTTTAATGACCAGCGCCGTAAACGCTGCGAACTGGAAGCCCCCAAAAGAGGTAACATATAAAACATAAAATGAACCTAAAATCAATTCAATTCCACAAATCATTTCAAATGGGGATTAAATAACTCAAACTAAAAATGACCAATTGCTGTATTGACATTCAAAGCCTTATTGTGAAGGTAGTGCCGATTCTGAAGGCCCACCACTAATAAAAACGTTTTAGCTGAAAATAGATAAAAAGATGAATTTGCGACACAACTTAAACGTTTCAAATTTACTTTCAATTGACGAGAAAATTGTTGATTTAATATTTGTTGAGCTTAATACATTACTTCATGAATGTCATGGCACCACATGAATTAATCTGACTAATTAGGGAAGCATAAGCACCACCAAACAAAGTCTGGTTAGTTTAGAGAACGACCTGATGAATTAATTGCAAATATGTGTCCAACAGAATAAAATAAATCAAAAAGACAAAGACAGAAAAGATTTTGTTATGTATTTCATAATAATGAAAATATTCAAAATTCAATTTCATATCAATATACATATCTTGGGCAACGTCTCGTGTATTATGTCCAAAAATGTTGTAAAGCATTACCGGCGTAAAAAATCAGCTTACAGAATGTTACTACTGCGACAGTGCGATCTGTTTCTTGAATCAATGAATAAAACGCAAACAATTGCAACACAATTACGCTCGAGTGACCCAAAATCGGCTTCCGGTAGCAGTGATCGTAAAAAAACGAACATAAAGACGCCAGTCATATTGGATTTTATCAATCAAATCAAGGCAAACTTCTTACAACAATGGGCAAGGGAAATAAAAAGCAACGACACGGGATCTTGGCCACAGACCAGAGTGATTGTTTGCCTCGGGAAAGCAGCTTTTCCAGCGCTGCAGATGCATAACAATTGCTGCAAGGTAATGAATCGGAAAATCGGAAGAATGGAAACAACACCGGTGCGGTGGCCGGTGCTGCTGCGTCGAACGATGGCGGGCTTGGAGTGGGGAGGGGGAGGGAGGGTTTGGTCGTCCAAAATGTCAACCGTCGTCGATGCTGGCCAAACGAGTTGTAAAAGGTCAACAGCGAGTGACGCGCGTGAGCTCTGTGGTTGATGACAGACTGATTTTGATTTCGACTACCACCGATAACTGGCAGTACTGGAGATAATCGAACCAGTAAGTCAGTACGGTAGGGAGCACCAGTGCGAAAGGGATGAAAAATAGATCGATTTGCTTCTCGGTTTGACATTCCCAGCGCAAGGTGGATCGGTGAGGGGAAAGCGACTGTCATGTTTGATGAAAACAACTGACACAATTCAATTGAATCATAGCCAAAGCGTGCTACCAACTGTCAAGAATTCTCCCATCGGGTTGGCCAGGCCGTAGCGGGAACCAACGAAAAGCGACTCATTTTTGCAGTCCCATGCTCGTGGTTTCCACCATTGGCATTTGATTATACAAAAATCATTCATTCTAAGTGGGGAACGAGCTCGACTAGATTCGTTTGCTTGGGATGGGAATGGGAGATTCTTCCAAAATACACACATTGGGGTTGGAATAGTACAGCTGAAGGTTAGAATTGAAAAGTGACAGTCCAATTTTATGCTTGCTTAACTCTTCCGAACTAGCGAAATTGAGGGTGGGCAAGCAGATCGATGAGGAGAAAAGGTCGCTACCAGCAGTCCGAGCCGGGGGGCAGACAAACGAGACGAGTATGTTTTTATGCGCCAAATTGTTCTTGGAAACGAAATGTCACCGACCAATTGAAGGAAAGCTCTCGCAAAGTCATGAGCCACACTGAGCCCGCTTTGAAGACTCAAAAGTGCGCTGTTTGCGAGTGTGAGGCAGGATGGTAGGTTAAAACATGAAGGCTAGTGCCATGCGTCCTTACCCCCGAGTAGGATGTCTTCCTTAACCTTTTGAACTGAGATGACGACATTTCAGTATGAAATTTGCACCCATGGGATTTGTTTGATTTGAAGCGATGCGGACGATGGGTGGCTGGGCATGCGAAAAATAGCGTCTGATTTGCTTGTTATCAGGTGGCACCATCACTTGGGTTGTCGTACCTTCCCGACCGACATCAGCGTTTGGCCATCAACATGGCTCTCGACACTGCTACTGCCAGCATCATCATCATCATCATGGTCATCGTCGGAAGGCATCCGGACGACCTGATAGCAAATGTCGAGATGATGGCGCTGTCGTTATCGGTCGTCGGAGTCATTATGTCGTTTTCAGCTTGTTTTCCGGCAATGGTTCAACGCCGAACGGGGTTGAACCGAATAATGACAGCAAGTAACAATTTGCATACCTTCCGGGCATGGACCAGGGACCACCGGGTGTGTGTATGTATGTGTGGCTTAAGAAAAGCTTAACGCATACGATGGCTAGAGTTTGGACAGCTAGAAACTGGTCCCCGTCCATATCGGCGGTCCGCTCATCTAGATAGATTTCCTGACGCCTTCCGGCGCGAACCCTAACCCTGGCTTAACGATTTGAAAAATGTGGCCCCATGTTACTACATTGAACTATTCCGTGCAGGAGTTGTTTATGCATGGGAAGAGTTTTTGAAAGGCTTGCATACTTTCGGACGTAAAATATCCCTCCTAATTGGTCAACATGGGTAGCATGTGTGATGTGAAAGCACCGGGCGATACCATTAGCACCAGGCGCCTCCATTAACATCGTACGGGAGACGTTGTCAATTTAGGGTAGGCGTGTTTTTCAATCGGGCATTTGAAAACAGAACAAACCGGTTGAAGGACGTTATGAAATTCGAAGATTCCAAGGGCTTGAGGGAGTTATGTTGTCATTATGAGGAATTGAGTGAGAACTATTGCTTTAAACTATTTCCCAAATCAGTATTAATGATCAGACATAAATCTAAAAAAGGTGGACGAGTGGAAATGGGTTTTATTTAAATTAAACAAAACTATACGGCTGGAATGTTTGTAGAAGATTACTTCACAAGAGGATGTTGTGCCTTTTAAGTAGGCAAATTTTTTGATGTGCATTTGTTTAACAGCATCTCGAAACAAGGAATATGATGAGTTTATGACAGTGAGTTCACTTCTCATTGATATTACCTTAAAGCGACTGGAATAATTTAACTGTAATGACATAGCATGGAAATTCTCTTTATTCTCAAGACAGCTCATAATTTAATATACGTTAATATGAAGCATTCAACATTTTGCCGGACTGAGGGAAGAAACGGTAAGAAACTGACAGCGACAAAAACGGTGAACGTGGTTAAGGGACAAATTTGTTGTACGTTTAACCGGCACCAACCATCGACCGATGCGTCTTCATTTGCACGCTAAATAATCATTAGGCATGGTGCTGATGATTGCTCTTTAAACTTTCGCACAAAACGATTCCCATCCCCGTGCCATATACTAGCAGCTTCAAATTTTCACTTCACAGGAACAAACAAAACAAAAAAGAGCGAGAAAAGTGGCCAAAGTTAGGATAATAAACATGTTTGTTTTTGTCAGATTTTGTCGACCATCTTCCAGTCCCGTGACAGTTTGGCCCGCAGACACTCATTTCCTTGCCCGGAGCAACAAAGCGCACTTTATACGAGAGGTGGCCACCGCTTGAGAGTCGAAACAGTAATACGAGCAGTATCCCCACCCGGAAGGCACGAGCTGGCACGAATGGTTGAGGGAAAATTGTTTTCGAGCTTCAAGTTCATAAAGCTTTCCGGAGGGACGGAGAAGGGATGGGAGGAGGGGGGGGGGGGGGGGGGGAGGAAAGTAAGATGTTGGACGGTTTCACGTTAAGGTTTACTTTACTTGCTAAAGGCTCGGAGTGCGAAGATTCGCGTTAATGGTTATTACCGCTCGAGGATTACCGGTTAAAGCTACGCTATTTTTTTTATTTTTTGTTTTGTATTTGTCTACTATCGTCCAGCACTCCACTGGTCGTGGAACAAAGATTCGAGCGTTTGTTTTGAGCTCCGGTGCTGAAATTTCCTGTCCGTCTTTATGGTTTGTTTTCCTTCCACTTCAAAGTGGTCATCGAGTTGGCAAAAGTAGGTTTCGCGATGGCTTTCGCTACTGTTGTGCTACTTTTGTGGTGTTCTGCGCTACCGTACTTTTAAGTTGTGTGTAAAAAGTGAATTTTTAAAAGGTCAAAGAACAGATAGAACTCCGGAAGTATCGAGTGTGAGGTGGAATTGCGAGGGGGGCAACAAAAAAAAACAAGAAGTATTCAAACGAACACTCAAACTCATTTGAATAGCATTGATAGTACCGTTCGGTGTTCCAAATGAACCGGCTCTCAATGGGAGCACTAGATACGATTGTAAGTTGTTCCACAAACAGAGGTTTGTCTCTTGCTGTACCTTCGTTCGTTCGTTCGTTTTATGCGTGGTTTTACTTTTGTCACTTTGCTGACCACTTTATATTGCTGCTTGCAATAATATACGGTTACAGAAAAAAAACCCCACTATTCTTACAAACACTCTCTTGGCGTATCTTAACAAAATGCAAGAAAGTATGGTGGTCAGAAGAAACAAAACAAGGAAACGGTTCCGAATCAACTACCCAGGCACAATGGTAAAAACTTTCCCAGCCAGGAATCGGATAATTTCACTGACCGAGAATATTTGCAAGAGTCAAGGGAGCACGGAGCTAATGCTTACGAATTTAATTCCATTCAATTTTATTATCGCATTAATTAGGAACAAGTTTCGCTACAATATACGAACGGTTATACGGGAACGGGAAAGGGTGGGAACCCCCCAGGGGAGCAAGACATGCTGGGATTTTTCTTTTCCCACTAACTAAGATTAGGGCGCAGGTAGGTAAATGGGAATCACGACAAAGGAAGGGTTTGTTTTTCTATTGTCCGGCAAGGTTTGTTCACTCACGCTTTTTATTTCATTGCCACCGTCGGCTAGTGGCTTACATACACACACACACACACACACACACACACACACACACACACACACACACACACTCGTAGTATAGGGCATTCTTTGGGAACTCTTTTCTCGGCAGGAAGTAATTGAATAACTTTAGATCATGAATATTTAAACAGTTTTCCAAGATGGAGGCTGCCCTTTAAATTTTTACTTCACCCTTCTCTTCCCACCGCTCCGCGTACATTACCCATGAGGTTTCGCACGGACTATAGCACGGGAGGCTAATAAATAATGAACAATGCCTTAAAGCTACCATCGAGACCATCGATTGTCGGTTTTGGTTGGAAAATTCCCCGGACAACGCCCGGAACGAAGGGAGGAACTTTATCGGCAAAGAGTAATTGGAAATTGGTTGGTTGTTGTTTTTGCTGCCGAATCATCCCATCCCGACCGATTGGTTGTTTATCGTCTGTTTTACGATTTGCATGATTTGTACTTTGACCGCTGGTGGTCAAAAATAGGAATAGAAACCAGGATGCATACTTGTTTACTTTTTTTTTAAATTATTTTATATTTTCCGTGGCATAAATATAAAAACTACCCCAATGATTTGAATGTTTGCGTTAAAATTAGGGCAAATGGAAATACGCAAACAGCTTCAATTGTTTCCCCCGACAACAACAAAAGGATGAATATGCACTGTTTTACATGTGTCAGTTTTGACATTGCTTCCGGTGCGCTTCGTTTTATCTCCCGCACCGTAAGAACCGAAAGGCGAACCTGGCCTAGTTTGGCAGGATGGGTGGCCCTAGGCCAACACTCAGCATGTGGACACATGGCCCAAATGAGGAATGATTAATGGCAGTTAGCAAATGTGATGGATTTATTCTGCCCTGCTTGTGAGCGATCGTGATTCATGAACCATTTATTTTACTGGCACATGTGAACCTTCGACCAGGCTGGCATGGGAGCAGAGTGGAAGAATCAGTCAGTTTGGACACGGATCCGTTCTGCTGTCCCTAGAGGATGCCGCCATCGCTGATGGAAATTAGTGCAATGGACAGTGGCGTGTTGGGTTAGTTGCGTTTTGACAGCGGCCCTGGTCCGTTGCCAATGGTGGATGTGTGAGGGCTTTTTTCATGTCTCTCAACGCCGTAGCAGATTATCTATATTTGCTTTATCTCGGGGGAGATGTAATTTTGATAGCACGTCTCGTAAAAGGTCTCTGCTTGGGGGATAAGGAAAATTTATGCCCAACAAAGCTCATTGTATGGTGCAGACAGAGGCAGACAGAACGCTGTCGATGGTTGTGGTTGACGCGTTTAATCTAGCGAGTAGCTTTATTATCCACCAGTAACTTTATTAGCCCAATTAGCGTGACATGGAATGCAAATTTCAGCATCCATTAGAATATGCAAAAGATAATTTATACATACAAAAATTAATGGTTGTGTGCTCATAAGGCTGATACTCGAAAACGGATAACTCATTGATGATTTGAAAGCAATCATAATGAAATCTTTACGCGTGTTTCATGAAAAGTGGTCAGTAGACGAAAGATGAGCCGATGCCAAATTTGTCCGTGTTTCTAGACTGACTATCCTGCAGTAAATAAAATCTAACACAGCCAGGGCGTGACACAATAACAAACAAATAAAGTATGTACAACATTTTCATAAGGTATCGTAAAGCACCTTTACGAACACAGTTGTATTGACATGACAGACAAAAATATTCATATGTCAATTGCGCTGTTACTGAAAAAACAGATTTCAATAATCCGATCTATTGACTATGAATCTATCTATTGAAATGACCAGTTGATTTTGATAGTTTGATATGATTTTCGTAGTTCTGTTCTTCAGTATGATAATAGACAGTCGATCTGTAGTGAATAATATGAATATTACAACAGGCTAGCGTAAAGAATCACGACAATTAGAGTATATATGCTTTTAATCAGTTCAAAATCTCGAATTTGAAGTAGTTTACTTGGAGGACCATGCCTTTCAAACACTGCAAGTGGACTAAATGTCGGGGTCAGTAGCGAGACCTTTTACATCACGCAAGTTTTTGGTATAACATTAGGGCAAAAGCTCCGAAATTGGTCCGGACTCCGGAAGTAAAGGTGGTAATGGAGTTGATCCCAAGTTAGATAGATCAAAGGATAATACATATTTGCAACATTCTACATCTAATGACCCTGAACATTTGTAATGTTTACAAAACTAATCATTGCCGCTTCTGTATAGTTGAGGTCGTCATGTTAAGGTCTCAAACTTCTTTCCGCTTCGGGGCTTTCATAAAATCTGCTTCACTAACTGTGTACACCCATCAAATACATTCAGTCGATTTAAAAAATTCCATTGAAAGTATGGCAAAATGGATATTTAGTATGAATAAAGCTTTAAGCGATTGCATTCGACTGAACGGAAGTAAGACCTTCGGTAGTGCTAATAAATTATACAAAAAATTGCAAAATAAAGAAAAAAGAAAGCCATACAGCTCTGTGGTTTTATCTAAGCGGTTCAATCGAACAAAACACATCAACGAATAAAATTGGAAAAGACAATGGTCAATCCAACACGGTCGACTGATTGCGACCAATAACCTTTACCTTATGAACACTTCCGTGCACACACACACACCGTTCAAACCGGCAATCAACAAATGCAATAAAATATCAGATGTTCTCTCTCCACTCGTTTCTTGCCACTAGTAGCTTCCCTGCCTCTTTAGAAAACCCGAGTTCCTTTCGTACAGATTTACTCACTGAGTCGTACTTTATTTTACGTTAAATCTACTAAAAAACAGACAACCCGCTAGGGCCGTTAAGCGTGAGGGTGAAGGCAGCGCACGTGGTAGGAAGGATTGAATCGATTTTCTTCACTGTGGTGAACCGATACACCAGCAAATTGTGTTGCCAATGTTCCACCGCTTCCTTTCGTCCAATGCCAAACCCGGAAAGCCAATCACGGATGGGGAGCATCATAATCTTTAGAAATCGGAAATACTGTCAATGTTTTCAACATTTAGTTTCTCTCCTTTCTTTTTTATTTAGTCGATTTGCTGCTTGTTACAAAGATCCCAATCGACGGATGACACCGGCAGAATCATCCTCACTCGAACCGGAAACCAATTGGTGGTCCAGCTTTATAATCCCTGACACGTTTGCGCTTTTTTTTGGTTGTTGATGCTCCACATCTTCAATGTCCTCTGGTGTTTCCGATCAATAAAGAAGCCGGCAGACAGTCGGAAGCACACTGTAAAGTGTACACAGTACGCTTTGCGGCCCAGGGGCCGGCCAATGCGCGGGTCGGTAAATATCGACATTCTTCTGTCTTACGGGTGACATATTGCTGCTAAAGTGCTGCTTTAGAAATGAGCCATGAAGAATGTGTGTGTGTGTGTGTGTGATGGCATCGGTGTGGGCGACAGTTATGTGTCTTAAGAACCACATCCTGGTGGCAGCAAATGACCGGAAACAGATCAATCAATGGCCGATACCTTTATAAGCGTTACACGCGGGATGGCTTTAAGAGTGTGCCACCTTGATAGAGATGTACTGGTATGGATTATCTCATCATGAGTTTAATTGCTTGTGAAATCATTTGCTTCATATTTCTTGTGTATAAACGCACTTCAAAATGGTAGATTCTGTTTCGTGCCTTCAAACTGTGCCTTTTGGACAGGAAATGGATTTGGCTCGTTTGTATGGAGGAAAGAATAATACTAAGGATAGCTTTCCGGATCAACACATGCTCGTTCGTCGGATGCGGAAATAATGTAGGAAATAGAGCGAACATTTCCCGGTACCAACCCCTTTGTTACGTGCTTTACTTTACGACATCGTGCACATCTATGGGCCTAAACTGAGTCTTTTTTATTGTATACGATCGAATGAAACGTTTGTGGTCAAAGCAAAATTTGATTACGTTGGACCGATGGGAGTTTCGAGGGAGTGAATGTGTCGTTTCACGCAGTGAATGTCGCACGGCAGTGGGAGTTTCAGACGACCCGACCCACTCGTACTATTGTGCGTGAGGCCGTGCAAAACTGTGGAGCGAGATCAAGATTTACATCTTTTGACGTAAAATGCGGAACACGTGCGACCAATAACAATTGGTAAACGGAGGCTTCTTTCCGAGAAAATCGCATGACGTAAGCCTTTAGCCGTCCTACAGCATCGAAGCGAACGATGTTAGCACTTTACAAGCGGTATTGCAAGGCGGACGAAAGTTAACATGGGGCAGGCGAGTAGGATTGTGGTTCAGTGGCAATACCTATACCTTTATCGAACTGTCACCATTGGCTACCTGTTCGGAAGATAACGGCTTTTGAATGGGTGATTTTATTTGCAGCTGGCGTCCTAACGTTTTGTGGAAATCTCGACAAAGGAATACTTTCGAACTAAGGGTGCCTTTCTGCTTTGCCTTGTTTTGTGTCTGTTCTTGGTTTTTGACGTGAACAATGCACTTAAAGCAATTAATTGTGGTTATGTTTATAGTAAAGGTGGATTCAGGTCTCATAAAGTAATATAATACACACAATCATTAGAAAATTACGGTTTAACTATCTGTATGAAGGGACTTCATCCCGAGCAGATGTAATTTCGACTTCTTCTATGGCTCTACAACCTCGAAAGATCTTGGCCTGTCATTTCTGTGAACTTGAATGGTCCGCAAAAGGATAGTGAGTCCAGCGTATGGAGGAACAGCACGGATGGGATGCAAACTTCGTTTCTGCCCTTTCGAAGACCGTTGCCACTATCTGCTCGGCCACCGAACCGCACTTCGGTAGAAAGACTTCAACCTCGTAGTCTTCCGGAGAGGATTTTTGTTACCTAGAGTTCGTTACAGGAATTCGACTGTCTATTGTCAGTGTAACAAAGAACTTACAAAGCATGTGAATTTGCAATGTTTTGTCATCTTAAGGAAAATTAATAACATTTCTAATTTTCCAAATATTCCTCATATCCTTAAACATGTTCCAAATTTTTCTTTTATCAGGGACCATAGTTCGGCAAAAAGAATAAAACTATCTTAAGATTTTTTCTTGATTTGTTCACGCCTGACTAATTGCAATGATTAAACGGATCACAATAGCTATTTTCTTAATTTGTTTTAATTTTGGTTTGATTTAACACTATCTGCCGTTTTCCAGTTACTCTGAGCACTTAAGCGTGTAGTTAAAAAACTGTAAATTGTTTGTTTAACTGAACTTCAACTGTTTTTCTAAAACAAAACAAAAAATTGCAAACAAATCTATCGGTAAAAAAAATAATCACAGTAAAATTTGAAATATTTACTTTCATTTCAACAAACTTCCAAAATTCATAACAAGACTGATGACTTCCTTGTCTCACTTTATGGGTTCACAAAAACGTTCGTTTGAGGAATTTGTGGAATGGGAGTTAAGGAATTTCCATCAATACCTAAAATTCACATTTCTCTACCGCTTGCTCGCATATTATACTGACTTTCGAAGGCTGAACCCAGACGCATATTTCACAATTCTGGACATTTTTTATCCTTAAAAAACACTCTCCATTACTGTTGTACCATATGATAATGTGAAACGTTTGTTACATATATAAACATGCAATCTTGACAAAATGTGGGCACAGTAGGGAAACACGACGTCCATTGTCATATACCATCGTCCTTTGTTGACCATGTTAGAGATAAAGAAAAACTCATTCTCAACCTGATCCTGAAAGCGCTGGTAAACAATTCTTCGATTACATCCCCTCCAGAAGGCCGAAAGCGAAAGTTAAAGCGGGACGGAATGGTACAACTCGTACAACTGATGAGTTGATGTTACCCGCACCACGTGGAAGGGTTCACGGGCAGCAGTACACGTGTTTGTGGAGCATCATAATTTAAACGTACTTTTCTTTTATTGCTTCTGCACAACTGACAGGCAGTCAAACCAGTTCGGACGGGTAACACGGGGCGCATGGATGGGATGTGGCCCGATTCGTTTTTGCCCTCTTGAGGGCAGGTGTGCAATAACAGTAATAATAACAATAAAAATTATGAACATGTAAATGGTTTGCCCCGCTGGTTGGCCCCTTGCTGCCACGCACCCGCACACCGTTTGAACCGTTCCGTACGGTGACATAGCCGTTCACCCGATAGCTTCGTGGCACCGCTACTTACAGCCATCACTGGTGGTAGCCTTTTCCTACCTGGCTTAGGAAACATTTTTCCTTCATTATTTTTTTCCCTCTGCATTTGCACAACCACCCCCAAAGTATCCAAAAACATATTCATTTCCGTTAACAGCGACTGAACTACGTAGTACCGACAGCGATGAGTTTGTGTTCTTGTTTTCGGGACAGTCAGAGGTGTCCCTTGGTGCACAGTGCGGAGGGGTAGAAGGGATGGTCTTTTTTTTACTTCCGCTATGACTTGGTCATGTAAAAACTCACTTGCCTGAATGTGATGGGCAATTTGTGGAACTGAAAATGTTACCACGAACGGGGTTGAGCTAAAGCTGAAAGAGAAACTTTTGCTCTCTCCCTCTCCCCACCCCTGTTGGAGGAGGGGAAGGGGGAGTGGGCGATTTCTGTGGGTGAGGTAAGATTTTTAATTTTTCCATCCCTCGGTTACGGATCGGTGAACATTTCGACATTGCACATCGTTAGCTAAACAGCCGCAGTCGTCAAAAAGTGTTTATTTTGCAGTATTCTCGTTTTATGCGGCTTGTGCTGAAGGCAGACGGCATAGTGTGGGAATGTGTGTGTGTGTGTTTGGGTGGGTTAAAGGAGATTCAGTAATGCCGTAACAAACGTTGGATGACTTTTAATTAAGTTTATCGAACATTTTCTTCACCTGTCCGTCGTGTGGTGCACATGCGTAAGGGAATGGTTGTGACTTGTCGTCTTTTACTGGCTCCTGACAGTGGTAAATCGTTCTGATTGCCTTTCGACGGGATGTCTTCAAACATCCATTTACCATTGCCGAGAAGTGGTTCTCGTTCCCCCTGGCTTGCTGACGAACGTCGATGGAGGCGCCCGGTAGATGTGCAGTTCGCCTCCTAGTGTTCACACGGCGAAGGTGTGTTAATGGACTAATTTGCATACTTTTACCATGCTTTGTTAAGAGACCTACCATTTGACGAAGTGATTCGGTGCCTCATGACCTTTCTTCCCTCCTGCTCATCCACACCCCGGTTTTGCATACATTTTCCACCCTTGATGGACAGTTACGTGTGGGCGAATAAGTAAAAACGAACCTCGATGTCAACAGTTCAGCAAAGCTTTTCAGTTAAGACGAACGTCACGCATGGCCTAACAGTGAGGACGTGCGCACGCGTGTGTTTGTGTATGTCTGCGTGTTTATTATTATTTTTTGCATGTGTTTTCTCCTATTTCCATCACGTTACCAAGCTCGTTTGCATGTGATGGCGTTTGCGGGCGTAATTATGAAGCCATACTTTTACGACGAGTACGAGACGGGCGTGTGTTTACATTTATTGACCATAAAGAAAGTTTCACTCGATTAGCGTTTTGCTTTGGCAGTTCGTGGTTAATAAACAATTTAATGTTGTGAGTTGTTAAACCGATCGTGAGTGTGACGATAGATACATACGTACGTACGAATGCCATTGAGCGTATTAAGCGATATTGAATTTCACGCATGAATATAAATCGTACGCTTTTTACCAGGAAAAATGATGATTGAAATTTTTTCCCGAATTTATCAGAAGATTGTGAATTGCAAGATTAGAGTTTCAGCATTTTCGATTTTTTTAACGACGCGAATTACATCGATATTTATGCTGCGGAATGTGCACAACGTAACTAAGACGCATGAAATAATGTGATGAAACTTACCGTGTAGCTGCGCCAGCGATTGCAGGGTGTTGGTGTTGCAGTTTAAAAAACCTGTAACGACATAAAGGGAAAGGAAAGAAAAAAATTAAAACAACGTCATTAAACGAAACCACAAAATTCCTGACGAAAACCTTTTCTAGATTGAAATTTGGCTCCCTTTGGCTGGTGTTCGATTGTGGAATGCGCTTCACCCTTTGGTTCTCGACCCTACTTAAGATTCCTTAATGGCAAAAACAGGTTGAATGGAACATGAAAAAGTAATTATTAACATCCACTGGGTGAATGGACTGAGCGTTGGACACCCCGAGTTGGGAAGGTATGTGATTAGAGGACGGGAAAATAAAAAGGAACCATCGCTGATGGATAGAGACGGACGAACGGGGCAATGGCTTTTTTTTTGGTACCGCTTTCGCCTTGATCGCGGTTGATCGAAGTGCAAAAGACTGTCAAAAATGTTCATCTTTTAGGGTCTTACAATTTCATCGCTAAAGGAACGCAGTTTCGTAAAAAGTTTTTCCTCGCACAGTTATCAAGAAGAATGGCAGTTGGAAGGAGGTTAAGCAAATGGGCCACAGCAGTTGCTTATCGGCCAGACGATGTAAAAATACAAAATAGAAAAAAAACTGGGCGCAGAAAATGAAAAGCCCTATGCTTCGTCATGTTCATCCAAAAATGGCATCTAATCGTCAAAAATGGAGGTTAGGCTGAGGAAACTTTTCAACCCTGTCTAGCAAAAAAAAAAAAGCAAACGAAGAAAAACGGAAAACCCGAAATCTTCCTCCTTCGAATGCTTTTGCCGTTGTGCATTGGTGTTAAATCCCACCTTTCGCTTAGCCCGCCGGCAGAAAGCGGCAAAGTGTGACGATTTATATTATGCGCCTGCCGTGGCGCCTCCTGGGGACACGTTTTATTCGTTTATTTACTCAATTTCGCTGCTCACTTTTGGGGCGTTGCCTATTGACCATTAATCCGCCATGAATTGCTTTTACGATAAGAAATCCCACGAGAACGAGCCATTGCTGGCTGTTCCATTGCTTCCGCTGGTCGGCATTTTTAATGTGGCTTCTTGAGAGTGTGGCATGAAATGGCTATCTTTTGTAAGCGTTCATAACGTACGACTTTCGGGAGTGACCTGTAAGCAAGCTGTTGAAAAACTTACTTAGCAATGCAATTTCTGTTCGCTTGTATCAGTGACCCAGATAAGTTTCAGGAAATAATAAAACAAAATTTTTATAACTTTGTATATTTTCAACGATATTCACCATAAATGGAACACATTTAAGTGGCATGTTTCCATATTTTATTAAATTCTCGCAAAACGAAAATTACAATTAAAATTAGTGTAAAAATCAACGGTTGAAAACAGATTATTTTGTGATAACCATACAGTTAACTAATTTTGAAATATGGGGCGATCCATCAATTACGTAACGCTCATAGGGGGAAAGGGGGTTCACTCAAGCGTTACGTTTTGTTACACAGGGGAGGGGGGAGTTATACTTTTGTTACGTAACGGGAAAACATATTCTGGGTTTTTTCTGTTGTTATTTCGTTATTTCAGTGGCTGAACAAGCCGCCGTGTAGATCCTATGCGGAAT
>KI422589.1:0-26585 GCA_000473375.1 Anopheles culicifacies | reverse complement strand
AATCTTTGTTTCTTGATTATTTTTTTATTTCATAAGGAACGAGCTGGTCGTATTGCTAATTGGAAAGATCTAATAGGTTTTAAGTATTTATTACGCCTCTTCCTTTGAAGTTTGGTTTCAAAATAAATTTCAATAAAAAGCGTAAGTATGTTACATAACTATAAGGCCATTTTGCGGGTTTAAAAGATAAGTTAAAAAAATGTGTTGCAAAGTTGTATATAATTAATAATATTTGTAATCCTAGACCAATTTCATCGTAAATTTTAGCAATCCCTAATGTGTCAGGGATATTTATATATATTAAAATAATATTACTGAAGCATTGTGTTAGTAAACAAATGGAATAATAATGTTCATGTATCAAAACAACTAACAAATCCAAAAAGCAAGAAATAGTAATACAGAAAAAAAATCAACATATACTAATTTTAGCTTGTAGAGCCCGATAAGGGTATACTGAGCTTTACTAAAAACAGAAAAACATGTTTACAAACATATTAACATTATTCAAGCACATTTTAAATAATCGATTATTTTTGTTTCATTTTAAAAATATTATTGCTTCGGCAAATTCTAGACAGACAAATTAACCCTATAAAAGTTATATGAAGTAAAACCAACGATGCATTTTAGCCGTCTTTCAATTAATCCACACGAATGCAATGAACCTTTTTCTCTCATACGTGGATGTTCTTTTCATATCCGAAAAGTTTGTGCATAAATAATTAATGTGCGTATCCTATCCTATCTTTATGCAATGTTTAATTTATGAGTTTAATTAAATTTTTAATCGGCACAGCGGTGACAAAGCGCTCATCTAGCTCATAATAGACCAACGGTAGTGGAATGGCCCTGAGCCAGCCATTTAGCCAACGGCTGGAACCTTTGGTTATCACGGGTGTGCACACAAAGGACAACGAATGTGCAGTGCCGGAGAAGCCAGGACGGAAATTTAATAGCAACCGAACCGACAGAGCACGCGTACCACTTACGGTGCTGCTGTGTGTAGTCGTGCCGCGTGGCATGCAGAGCAGTAAATAACGGTAAGAATTTAAATTTCAAATTCAGTCGAGGATAACTTTTATTTGGCTTTTTGTTTCCTTTACTAGCCGCACCGCGTTACTGCGCGGACAGTACACACATACACAAGGTGCGTAAGGCGTCTCCGTTGAAATTGATGTCGCGTTCCAGTAATTAGGACGCAAAGCAACAAAAAACTAAATTATAACGTTCTATCCCAGTAGCGTTTAGAGCGGTTGTGTGTACAAGGAATAAACGCACGCACGCTGCCAAGTGGTGGAGTAAGTCGCACGTGTGAAAGAAGGAAGTTAATGAATGATGGATGTTTGTGGAGCAGTAATTTTTGCGCTTTAAGGCAAGCATATCCCGTGGTGGTTGAACAACTATGAGTGTTTGAATTAATTGATGTATAAACTAAGCAATTAAATTGTGGATGTTTGCTTGATGATTCAAGGAAATTCTTCGATAACAGTAATTCAAAAGATTTTATTTTGCATTGGAACATGTACAATACTATAAAACACACTATACTACGGGGTTTAAGTTCGAAATACCTTCCACCATCAATTAAACCCGCTTACGATCCATTTGAGCTTGATTGGGCTATTGCTAAATCAGTCACACTGAATGTTGGATGAAACCGTAATATATGCTTCATCTAAATTCTTGTTCATTTCCCGTGCGACCATCGTAAAACCGTTCCACTAATCGTTCGGACTTTAACGGAGTTGAAAATTCATAGCACTAATTGAAAAGCATCCAACATGCTATTATGTTAATTGATTTATCCATATTTGATAAACCTCATCTGCTTCATCGACATCGACGTGCACGTCGTTGTCCTTTGCACTGGTTTCCGTCGCTAACAAATAATGTGCTCCCTATTATCGATCATTGAAGCAACGCAATAGGGTTATGCGCGTGGCCGAAACTAGACAAATATGTTAGCATGCTATTTCGGGTGAGTTTCCACACGCACACCAGGACAATTTCTTTTAAGTTGGTTCCCTTTTGATAAAAGGTGTGGGTAATGAATGGTTAAAAGCGACCCAAACTTTATGCCACTTGAGTTAAGTCTTAGGTGATTCAATCAAGTCCTGGAAGAATTTTGAAATATTTCCGTCTTAATGGCACCCAGTTTGTTGTGGCCAGTTATGTCTTCTTTACGGATCATTAAATTTCACTTCTATTTCGTCGTAGTTCTGTCACTGCCTTGTTATGGAATGGTGTGGCGTTTAAATAGAATAGGAAAACTTAAGCACGAACAAAAGCTACGGTAGAATCAATATTTCTGAATGATGTCGTTGTTGAAGAACCAGGACAGAACTTGGAGCACATCGAGCGAAAAATGTAGTATGGTCGCTTACAGTAATTTAATTTATGCAATTGAAATCGTTTCTAGGGGAATAAAATTTGGTGGATTCGTACACAGTTCAACGGTAACTAACGTAGCTTTAAACTGAAGGCTTGAGAGGAAAATGTTTGTGATTCAATCTTTGTCAGTGGCTTTTTCCTTTTCCTTTTTATGTTCTTTAGACAAGCTAAAGGACACACTACAAAGGATTCGGTTTTAATTCCTGTTCACGTTCGCGACAAGCGACTCGTTTGGAAAAGTGACTAAAGTATCCTTTTTCTGTGCGAAAAAGTTTCTCTTTCTTCTTCATTTGAGACGCGCAAATCGAACCAGGAAAACACCGGATCAAAGCAGTACGCGGATCGGGTTGAGCGAAATATGATTTAATTTATTCCCGAGCCAGTTGCTCACTAATGAAGTTGAATTTTGTGTCACCTTCCGCGGGGGTTTGGCTTGCTTACGGTGCCGGACAAGTATCTGACAACTTGCTACGAGATAAAGATTATGGAAATGGGACTACGGTTTTGATGTCGGTTTACGCTAGCCACGAGTCTCTAATCAGTCCAAAGTCTTTTATTCCGCCGCGCGGTACCGCACCAGTTCCTCAACTGTTGAACAGCATGTTTTCGTTTTGGCGGAAGTATGCAGATTATTTGAGATTAAGCACATTAAAAGTGTACGAAACAATTTAAATCCATTACGGTATGGTTGCTGCCACAATTTAACACTGTTTATTTGACATTCTTTTTCCGTTGCAGGTGCACGAGGGTGAAGCTAAAAATAATTGAGCCATTTTAAATACCATTTTTCATCCATAACATCATCATCAGCAAATCTTGATTGGGAAGTAAAGCACTTCACTGAATTCAAATTAGTCTTCGAACGAGCAAAACCTCCGCTAATTACAGTTTCGAAAACGTCCCATAAAATACACAACGAGAAACATTTATGCCACCGACACACCAACCGCTGGAAACCGGTGAGAAAATGGAGAACATGGTGAACGGTAAATGAAAACATACAGCTACGTATAAATGCTTCCTAGTAGTAGGTGCAAACAAAAATGGAAAAAAAAAACATGGGAGATGGAAAACATTAAAAAATGTATCAGTATGCAAAAAGAAAACAAACGTTAGTCAATGATGATTGCCCATAAAATGGTGTAACAGCGATAGTTAATTACAATTTACAACCACGAGTGATACTATCGCGTTCCGACCCCAATAAACTAATGATCAGGTGAAACTTCCCACCCACAAAGGTGAGTTTTTGTGCGTGAATGTGTTTCTAGGTACCGAGAGGCCTGTGCGCTCGCTTTATGTATTTATGTTACCTTTTTTGTCTGGTCTTTTTTCTGCGCTCCACTGTCTCCACTGATTGGGCATCGCTGTCCTGGTACATACTTCCGTCAGAGTTCCACCCTACACTAATAGTCCGCTGGGAATCCGCATGAGCTTCCGGTCATGAGAAACCGATAAGCGGACTGCCGCCGGGCCTGTAACTCTTCGTAGTAATGGAGCGAGCGAAATAAATCAACCCCTCCGTACTGCGCGCTTCAACCTGCCTCGTTGGACACCCGGAAGGATACGGACAAAACTTATTTGTGTCAGTTTAACCTCTCTCCACCGTGCCCCTTCAGCTCCCTACCGGGAAAGATCTCCGCGTCGTCCATTTAGCGCAGGAATAATTGAACAATAATTACCTAGGCTTGAATGTTGTCGGAAAAGTATCCACCCAACACCGGAAAAAGGTGGACATTCGTTGGTTCATTCGTGATCCTATCGCACGGACCAAAATGTCCAACAAATTCGCACCGATCTGTACCCGGTGCGCGGCACTAGCGTGCTAAAATAAATGGCACCGAGATAATATAGCACGAATGCGAAAAACTCGACAAGATTAAGCAAAACTCTACATAAAGAACCGAAATCACAGCCCAAATCCACTTGTTCGGGGTCAGCACATAACGATAAAGCATAGTATTTGTGCGTAAAATCAAGCCCCAGATGGAATGAAGGTGGAAATGGGAGAACGAAAGAGAGAAAAAAACACATTATGTTTTACCCCAACAGCTCACCCAGGTAACCCAGCCTGGCGATAGTTGTGTGCGAATAAATTATTATTAATTAATTCCTAATTATTTATTTGCAAAACAGTGCTAACTGTTCGCAGTTACACGGTCAACTAATTATCAAGTGAGCATTACGTGTGGATATGCTGTGACTCCGTGCACGGTGCATGTGTCCAACCTCCGGAAAGGATCGATGATGTATGAATATTAATTAGAGCGCAGTTTGCATTCGTTCTAGAGTAAGTTGCGATGCCACGAAGGTGCTGAACGTTTCAAACATATATCAGTGCACTAGTTAAGTATGTGTTTTGGATGGGGTCGAGAAAAGAAGGAAACCCCGTAACTGTTTCGAAAAATGTTTTAATGCTTCACTTGCATAATTTTATCACAATTTCAATCATGCTAATGAAGCTTTTGCTGCAGTTCTTGGAAGTGACTGATTTCGAAATTAATATCCCATATGACGCTTGGTTTGAGCGAGCTTAATCCATAATGTACTTTTATTATCGACGCATGTATGTTTCCGTTTGATGGCTGTGTGGTTCAGTTGGGAGGTGTATTATTAATATTTTAATTTACTTGGTGGTTCTCTTTAACGTTGTTTTGGGCTGTTAAATATGCAGTGCGGTTTAACCACTGCACATTACAAAATTTAAACGATGTAAACAATTCCATTAAATCTCAAAGAAAAATAAGTTTTCGCGCAGGGCGTTATAAAATAAATTATTATAATTTATAACCGCGCTTCATTAATTTCGATGTTTATTTTCATGTATCTTTATGCTTCGTTTTTTTATCTTGGTATAGTTTTTATTGAACAACTTAATGTGACAATGAAATTTACTAATACAGTTTTCTTTACAGTTGTAATAAAATTCTTCACATAATTATGCTGCATTGGAGATGTGAAAAAGAATTGACAAGTCAGATTGCTTTAGACAGTTTTTATTATGAAAGAATACTCATATTATTAAGACCAAGTAAAAGTTATCGACAAGGGGAATGCGGCCGACAAGCTCAAAACAAAATGAAAATACACACAAAAATATTATATGTAATGCGATTGTTGATTTAATTAATTTACTGCTAAGCTACCGATATAGAAATAATAATATACGTTACGTTATCGTAAAATATCTTGAATTATTACATGCATGCTATTGTAATTGCTGAACGAAATTTCCTGCCGATTGAAGTGAATGACAGCTAATTTCTATTATTATTCCTCTGAAGATATTGAAACCTTCAATTGCTAGGAACATTGATGAAATCAAGAGTTACAATGGATTATAAATGGATGTCTATGATGGTTTCAGATAAATCCGTAAAACATATACAAAAGTGGCTCATCATGAACCCCAAAATTAGATTAAAAGGGTGTGGAAATAGTGCCAATAGCTTCGGAACTTTACGATAGCCGTCGACTCGGTATAAATAATAAAATAAAACAAATTAACTTAAAAAAATTTTCAAAATATGCTCTAAATCGCATCATTCTCAGGCCAAAAGAATTCACCTCTACCTCTTATGATTAAATAGTTAACAAAATACAGTACGAATTAATAAACATAAAAAACCCAACATTTTAAAAATACAGAAGAGAGCACAGAAATTTTAAAATAATTCCTTACTAATGCAACGAATAGTAAAATTAAATTAAAAATTAAAGAAAATTAAAAGAAATGAATGGGAGATAACATTAAATTTTGAAAGAGTTTCAGCATAAAATAAATCAGTAAACTATTTAGCAATCACTGCCATGAGGCAACGCGACAGTTCCTCCTCAACTCTCCTCAGTTAAAAGTAATCGAGATGATGTATTTCTTAGAACAAATCATAAGTAAAATGATGGAAAAAATTCAGTTTTTTTTCGAAAATATACAATTGAGGAAATTGCATCACTCCACTGACATAAAATGAAGGATGGTTGAACAAAAACAACGGAAAACTAACAAAACAAAATGTGCCATAAAATTAATGTAACTCTTTAAAGCTATTCATAATCAAGGTTTGGCAGTCTTTCAGTGTTTCATTACCGTCAAAAGCTTGGAAATGTCACTGTCATTTCCTTCGGCGTTGTTTCAACGTTGTTTTCAGCCCCAGATGTAGCAATCGTCAGTCTAGATACAAAACAAACGCTGGTTAATAATTACCAAGTTCCGATTCCGAACCGCACTTGAACCCCTGTCACGTCTCTGCCGTTTCATTCATTCATTTTTGCGTTCATTTATAGCATTTGTCGTGTGAGCAAAAGTGAATTTGTGTGACGTGGCCCACGTGTTTCACGAACGTACACCTCATCTCACGCTTCCAGTAGCAAGTGGTGAACCTTGTTGGTAAGTGATTTCCATCTCCCTCCCTCTCCCTCTCATCCCACCGCTCTCCACCCATCATGTGGTATCGCGTTCTACCCGTCAACCAACCGAACAAACCGATGAGTGTATGAATGGCTGTAAAGTCATTGAGGTAGAAGTTCTGTTTCGTAATCAAATTGAGTGCCACGATTACGATAACGATCAACAGCGCGAGCCCAACCGGACGCACTGCCGACATACGATGGCACATTCGGTCGCACCGGAAGAGGAACTGTGACATGGGTACGACAGCAAGCGTACCACGAGGGAACGGGGTTTTGCGTTATCGCTATCGCGTGACCGTATCCTATCTGTAGCACTGTGCGTGTACGTCGAAAATCTCACCTCGTAAGCACGCCCCGGCCAGTATAAAGCAAACATCAAACTTTCACGGTTAAATCGTTCCGGTTGCAGCGGCAGAGAGAGGGAGAGCGAGATAGCGGAGGGTCGGGCAAGGAAAACTATTTGAGGAAAACTCATTTTCACACCTACGTCATATTGAGGATCTGGTATTTGGTTCATTAAGGCTGGAGGGCAGCGAATTGCAGAAAAAAAATCTATCACTTCCATGTATACGTCCAGCGTAGGTTAATTACACACAATATGAACAGTTTATGCATTTAGTGGTATTTGCCAAATACCATTACACATTGTTCAATTGCGCACGGTTGTATAGAGGCGTTTAGTTTTCGCTTGTGGTTTAACTTTACAGCAGTGTGATTGTTTTATTACACCTGCACGGTTGTAAATAAAATCCTTCCCACAAAAAGGGCATCATAAAAACTCTGACTCCATGTTTGCACTGACAGCTGAACGCACAAACAAAGCACCATTGACCTTTTTAATGAGCTTTCTGATTACTGCGGCAAGGTGTAATAGCGTGTGCATATGTGCATTGACTCATAGCAAGAACCTTCTTCATTTCTCGTCGTCCTGAGCATCATCTCAGCATCTCGATCAATCCAGTCCCCATTACGGTCTGGCGTAGATTCATCAATCTTCGGTTCGCTCTTTTTCAATCGATTTTGCTTTAATCCCTGCGGCGTGACTTACATTCTTCTACGTGGTTGATCGATTAGTGGAGGTTGGTTTTAATTGTGTTTGCAAAAGTCACTTTCTACGCTTTCCCGCCAACTCATGCTGCATACCAAAACCACCGCACGAGGCAAAGATGGCTCGCCTCCATCGGCTGCAGAGAGTAAGAAGCGAATAAAGTGCCCAATGGGTGTATGTTCTTTACCGGCGGCGTTTCGTGATCTGAAGATCGGTAAAACTGAAAATCATCCCATGTCTTTTGGTTCGGTCGGAAATGACGATGCCTTTCGGTACAGGTAGAGCGCTAAGACGCAGGCAAACACTGTTACTCGGCAACACCTTGCCACGGCTCGAAAGGCCTTAATCCATCAGATTAAATTACTCCCATTTGGCGAACAATGTTCCTCCGATATTCACTAGCAACGCATGAGATGGAATGGTACGTGCAGGGAGGTGTAAAGGGGCCACAACTCTTTTCCTAACGATCTGCGTGGCGCTCTCTGCACCCGACTCGGTGCAGAGTATGAAATTCTCACATGCACTACTCGCTTGCCACATTTCCCGGCTCACCGTTGTCATATTTTAGCTGAATCACGAGCCATAACCCTATGGCGGCCATGATTGGTTGGAAAATAATTTGAATGGGAGAAAAGTGGCCAAGAGGCTCTGACGGAACATATGATGGAACACCCACCTGTATGGGAAAGAATAAGGAAATTTAAAGAGTTGTGGTTGGGTTGATTCTCAGATGGTGATAAATTTGCATTCGTTAGTTTAACAGGGTATTCATTTACAAATGCCAATCACATGTTTAGTATTTAATGTCGTTCTAATTTTTTCTTTAAGGGATCATCCATTTATTACGCAACGCTTTTATGGAGGGAGATTCCTTCCAGTGTTAAAAGTTTTTTCATACGAAGTCCTTGGCACATTGATGAATCAAATTAAATGATTTATCGTTATTAATTTTCTTAGTACTCTGATATTTCAGTTCAACAACATTATCTTATTTGTAACAGCTATTGTGAAAGAAAAAGTTTGAATTTAATGGATATTTTGTATGACTTGGAAAACTTCGATGAAAGCAAAACTCTACAACGAACGAAGGACATCGTGATGTTTACTTTACGATTAGTCATAGCTGAGTAAGTATTTTAAATCAAAGTTTCTTCTTCTTCTTCTATGGCTCTACAACCTCAAGAGGTCTTGCCTTGCGATTTCTGGCTTCCGTAACTTAATTGTACCCGCAACATGATTGTCAGTTCTACGTACGGAGGAACGGCCCGAAAGGGATTCGAACCTTGATCCTATTCGTTCGAAGACCGGCGCCATTATCTCCTCGGCCACCGAACCGCTCCATGAAAATAAAAGTTAACCGCTGCTGAAAAGCTAAGGCAGCAAAGCGAATCTTAGTTCCTGCCTCTCAATAGCCCCTCAATCGTGGTATAAAGTGAAGCGGAAACCAAGTATGAAGACCCAGAATGGCATCGGGCTGAGCATTTGTTGCAACTGTTAAAATTGCAAAAAAAACCCACACAACACAAGCAAACTGAATGTCTGTCAAGCCCTCATGGATAACTCTTACACTTCCACTAAACACGACATTTTTTTTCTACAATGAAATCGCAAAAAGAATCATGTTTCGTTCCGAATATTTCTGAATCAAATGCAGATTTTTGTCTTGAATCCTTATTTGCTTAGATTCTGGCATAGTAGTGCAAGTAAAATTATTTAGAGTAAACGTTCATATGCGTATAAATAAATAAATAAAAAAATAAAAAAATAAATAAATACATATATAAATAAATATAAAAAAGGCACTAATATAAACAGATTTCATTCTATTTACGAAAACATTTACAAATATGACAAAGATGGTTCTGCTGAAGTTTTATACGAGTGCGTTAGTACTATTACGCTTTTGTAACAACAGGGAGAGATTTTTTGCCGGGACGTAATTCAAGGATGTTCTTTTAGTTGTATTTCTTTACTTATTGGCAAACATAAGCCATCGATCAACTGATGAGCGATAAATAAATATGAAGACAAAGCCAAATCCAGTTGTGCGACCCATTTGCAAACACAGCACAATACCGAGACTGTATGCGTACTATGGATTACCCACCGATGAATGATTGGACAGTACAATTTCTGCAAAACCACCGCCACCAACAACACCGCAAGATGCCACACATGTGTGCGTTATTAAGATCAATCATCATTAAAATTTGATATTGCCGGTAGCAGCTGATGACGATGACGGACAACAATCCCCCACGGTTCGTCATCACGATGAAATGTCCTGCGATGATTGTTTCGGGCAAGCTTAAGCATGGCTCGCCAGCATACAGGGCCACACAAACCACACCAGTGCAAAACGGAAATGCCCGTGGGAGCAACCGCTGAAGATGTAGAAATCTCTCGGGTAAGACGCTTCGGAAAGCTCTCACATAAGTAACGTGTGCTGGGACGGCAGCATTTCCATTGTATTTGGCCGCTTCCGGTTACCGTCCTCCCTGCCCGTGGTGGTTGTTCGTTTATTTATAACCTTAATGCGTGAATTATGTCCTCCGGCGCATATGCTGACGAAAACGCTAATGTTCCCTGGAGAATCTGGTGGGCGACTTGGGCAGCAGAGGAATAGGTTTGATCGAGCCGCCAGCACGATGCGATGGGATGGGCCGTTGTTTGGGCCCATCCTGCTGCGAGCGGATAATCCTGCACGCTACACGCTGCCACGGACTAGGTGAATGCAGATTTAAAAGCCTACTTGCTGGTTTGATGATAATGGCGTACGGGTATGATTATGCTTGTTTGGTTGCCTTTCCGGAAACGGGTACCCACATACGTTATGGTGTGGAAGAATGATGATGATTTTAAGAACCGCCGATTCGTCGCGGCGTTCCGATGGAAACCATTACCCGAAGATGTCGTGTACATATACGAACGTAGCCACAATTGACTTGTTTTCTCCAACCACTACCGATGAAGGTGAACGTAATTGTACATGTACGTGTAGTACCATAAAGGCATACCGAGTACATGCGGCTTACGATTGGTGCGACGGTTCCACCGGGATCTCAAATACCATCTCGTTTGGGATATTGTTTTACTTGGTTTTGTGCGATTTTTTTGTCCCGCCAGTTTCTCTGTGTTCCGCCAGAGTTGTGCGACATGTAGGAAAGCCCGTTTCAGTGCTTTTCCACTGTTGAACAACCTCAGTATATTTTAGCAGCGTGTCTTCGAAGGGCGTTTGTTGTATACCGATGTAGCAAAGCCGAAGCGTTGCATTTAGGAAGGATCATTTATCATCTTGTGACATAAAACATCATGTGCTCGCGAGCACACAAAACTCGTGCGTAAATACATACACAAACACGCAAGCAAGAGAAGTCATCAAACTGTTGTTAAACAAAGATGCCGGAAAGGATTGCCACCGGTTTGCCGAGAAGCTTCCGGGTGGCAATATGTTCCTCGGCAAGGAAATTACTACCTGGCCCGGTGGAAAGTGAAAGATCCCCAAGCAGACACCTTGCTTTATGTGAGCTTATTTTGAAACCATTACCATGATCTCTTGCCATGACTGACATACGGGGATGCACGTTTCAGCTCAAAGCTACAGCCCAAACAGCCACGCATTCAGTTATGCTCAAAAAAAAGGTGGTAAATTGTTTATATTAGTGGGATACAGGCATCAGCAGCTTTCCTTTGCAGCTTTACAGTTTGTGCTTTACAGCAAAAAGTGGTTGTCACTTGTGAGATTGAATTGAAAGTTCAATCAAAATCTGTTACGTGCAAACTATTCACAGAAGAGGACACGATCAAAGGATTCTCTTATATGCATCGTGTCTTTTACTGGTACCGGTCCAATACTGGTGATGTTGTGTGTGTTTTTCATGCAAAATAGCACTGCAACCGTGCGCAATATTTATGAGCTCCATCGCAGATGATGACTATCTGGATCACCCATGACGATACAATATTTGCAATATATCACGGCTCGGATATTTCAATCATACGTTATTCCTCGTTACTAGCAGGGTGGGCAAAATATGTCCTCTCGGGCAGCTCCATGAACATCAAGTTGACGGATTTATTTTTATGACCTCCACTATTTACGGAGCTTACCTTTAGTGTTTACGGCAATCGTTAGCTACGGGGAACAACACGTACCTGATTGTTCATAAAACTGTTGGTAAAGTTTTAAACTATTATGAGGATCGTGCTCTCTAACACCTTTGACAGTGTTTTCGGCAAAGGTGTTGTTATCACGCCTGACTGCTGTTAAAGCGGATTTAATCATTTCTAAATGTGCAATCTGCCCGTTTTACGTGCAAAAATAAGATTTCGTTCATTTACCTATCTCTTGCAAAAACTTCCTTCACTGCTAAACGAACGCTCACCACAAAAAGAGGTCTATTTTTACATGAAATGATTTTTGTACATCACAGATTTGAAAATCTGGATTTAAAATTCGATTATGGCTGTAAACTTAAGATGAAAGTGAAAGCCACGCAAGGAAAGGACATTCCTAGCTAGCGGTGATGAAATGAAATTATGTAGCAGTAGCATATCCTCCGAGTTCGGTATCATATTTATAAACCGCTTTCCCTTCACTTATTCATGATTATTCAGCGCACACGCCGGTAAGGTTCAGTGTTTCCGGGCTTGTGTTTTTTTCTCTTCCGCATCTTTCCACACGAAGGAACGATCAGAAAAATTCCTCAACCATTCCGATGTTTTGCGTCAAGCTGCACAAGTAACCAACGTTCGACTGTAAATCCCAACTGGCCTAACTGGGAGTTGGGAAAAAACCCAATCACTAGGCTTGCCAGCTCTTACCAACGCTTAGCCACACGGTCTTAGCTCGCAACGAACGTCCTTAATATCCTCATCGTCGCACACGCGTTCATAAATCTGAGTTTTTGAATATTTATAATAACTTTGTGCCTTCGTGGCGCATGGTTTGGGTTGTCCCGGGGTAAAACTTTTACCACCGAGGACAAATGCCACGGACATGGTTTCTCTTCATTCCCTCTGCTCGCGTTTGCTTGTGACGTAGTAAGTTTTGCACGATTACTGACCGGTGCTCCACGTCTGCTCGTTGCCTTCCACCTCTCAATTTCAACACCAACTCCAATTTCCCGGGAGCTTTTATTTTCTTTGGTCAGAAGTATGTATCCTCTGCATGGCTCCCACCTATCGGCACGGTAGCTTTTTCGTCATCATTATCATCATCAATAGTGGTGTTGGCGATGGACGGGCAACGCTCGTAGGATGAAGACGAACGAACGGAATGTTGATCGGAATTTTGATGAAGATGCTCCGTATCGGATGGACGCTTTGATGGCGCCCGTACTATTGCCAAGGGTTTTGTGTTATGTGCTTCAGATTTACTTTTCGCAGTGTGGAATCATTTTTCTGTTTTTCTTCAATTTTGGGAAGCAGTATCTTTGGGAGAGGTTTTTTTGTTGTTGTTCCTTTACTTCCTCCAGTTTGCTCTCGTTGTCAAGAAACGTAGCGTTTTGTTTGCATTCGGGAGTTTTGAGAACAAGTGGCCCCACAACTGGGGGCTGTAAGGGGTGACAGGGCCGTGTGTTTTTTTTTTTCGGTCAAAAGAATGTTTCGGCGGAACTACTGATGGGCTAAAGCGATGGCGGAGGAAAATATTGATTGTATAAGCACGTACTGATAAAAACCCTGAGTAGCATGACAAGTTGTATGGCCATGGAAACTCGATCTGCGTATAATCGATGTGCACATACTTTTTGGGGCGTTTTTTATGTGCTTATGTGCGATAGCTCTTCACTCTGCTTCCGGATGTGATGGTTTTTTTTTATTCTGGGTGGCATTAGTCGAGAGTGGAATATCGATAGTGGTCATTCCCAATACCAGTGTTCCCGGTTGGACAGGAATATGTGATTACGGATGCTAGATCGTAGTTTTAAATATGAACCAAAGAAAAACTACAGCTCAAACATTTCATTCAATACGAACCACACGGTTCCTCTTGGTGTTTTGATGAATATAACGTGACTCTTTGCAACAGCAGTTGCCATCACTTGGGTAACAAAGGTTTTTGAATCATTAAACATGTTCCGTATGGTATGATTCGGTAGATTTTTCCTAAATATCACGATTTGCTTGTTACACTGCATAACGTACTCATGTAGACGGAATTAAAATGCTCAACATAATGAGTGCCGAATACAATGCTAATCTTTTCATGCATACATGAAGCATGAGACCACTTATGCGTTGAAGCTTTTCCTACGATCCAAACCTGCCAGCGTAGTAAGAGGGTAAGATTAAGCGACGAGAGCAACCGGCATACTCGGTAAGCGAAACAGTAAGCTAGTACACTAGCCGGGCCCATCCGCTGCAAAACGTTAATCCGAGCAACGTGTGCTCCGGTGACAAGTGCCACAAGCCGTAATCCAATACGTAACGCATGAGTCACGCGCCAAGGACAAGTCCAGCGACTCGATCCGGAGGGCTACTGTCCGTGCGAAACTGTATCGCACACCGATACATATAGGCCTCGGATGTTTATCTACGCAATTCAAAGTTTCTCAACCGACACTGGGCACCGGCTGCCGTTACTTTTCACCCACATGTTGTACCGCACAGGTTTGAAATCCCACAAAAGGTCAAATTGTGCGGTGATGGTGTTTGAGAACTTTTTTAACAACGATGCCCCTAGCCGATGTATCTACACGGACAGGCTGATAAGATGTTAATCAAAAATTGAAATTGCAAATGGCGGCTGTATATGTGAATGGACGTTGGTTTTGGAGTTGGACATTTTTAAGGTGAAGTTGTTCGAACAGCTCGCCAGCTACACACGCTGTGTTCCCATTTCGATGAACTGCAGATGTTGCATTTCCATCGCTAAGATGCCGCAATAGTGTCGTTGTGATGTGGTTTCGATGTTTGTACAAGTGATTGCTAAGCGAGTGTTGTAAGCATTGGCTATGACGTACAGTTGCTTATATTGGCAATTCTAACGAGTTCCACCTATCAGTGGCATGGTGTTTTTGCAAATTAAGTTGCCAGAAGACATGATACAAGTTTAATTATGGTGCGGTTTATAGAAAAAATGAAGAAGAAACAAACTTCAACAAGAATAAATTGAACAGTACTTCACCGAGAAGCATAAAAACAGCTTTGGTTAGGCTTAGGTAAACCCTTGCGCCACCGATGACACCAATTGCCCATAATTCCTCGCGCTACCGCTCACAGCCATGGTGGCGTAATCGGCAGAGAGCTAATTTTGATAACAAACCGTAACGAGATGAAACGTGACGTGAAATGGGAAATAGTCGTGGCTTCGGCCGGTCTGCTCCACATGTCCGACTAGCCTAACCATGAGCGGTGGTTTTATGGATAAATCGTTTGCATGAGACAAACACAATACTACGTGTATTATTTTTGCACACCTCAAGGCCAGTGTAAAATTATTTTGTATGGCGGCGAAGCTTAGAAATGGTTTATAACAGACTACGTGTTTTTGTTTGTGTGAGGTGCGTATTTTTTTCGTTCTTCAAATTGAGGTTGAATTTATATTCATTTAACTCTGTTTTATATAAGGTTCAAGATTTAACGAAGCAAAGAAATGTTACTGTTTGTAGATAAATTCCCCAAATTCAAATCATATTGGCAGATACCAAAGAAAAGAGGAATTGGTTGATACTTTCATTCCATTCTTTCGTGTGTGTTTTTTTTGTCGTCCACGTGCATATCATTCACCAAAGCTGACGTATGAAAAGAATCTTTACATTTTCCTTCTTCCCTTCGCGCTTTTTCCGGACAGTGTTTGACTGCTTCTCTTTGTTTGTGAAGCAAAAAATGTGTCAGTGTCCATTTTTCCCTACCTTCCAATGGATCGTCGTTGGGCTGAAAGAGACGCTCGTTCGATAGCAGCAAGCTGGCCAACGTTTGCTCGTTCCGTTGCAGATCGTTATCCTGCCGGTTATACTCGGAATTCAACTGCTCCTGTTGCTGGCCGGAAGCTGAAGGAACTGAACCATGAAGTTGACGTTGATAGTCACCTTCGAAGAGGGAAAGGGAGCGCCGCACGGGTGGTTTCGTGCCGATGGCATCTCCGTTCTCGGTATGCAACTGCCCACCCACCGGTCCGATTGGCCAGCGCGGCAAATCGAAGGGTCCGAGCAGGGTTGGTTCTTGCTTGGAGCCCGAAGCCCTAGCAGTGGATGTACGTTCGCTGGGAGGTAATGAACCGTACGCGCGGAACATTGTGATCGGAATTTTGACCTCCTTCCTTTCGCTTGTTTTTGCGATTGAAAGAGAGCAAATACACGCACACACACACACACACACACACACACACACGAACGCAACCACACACTAGCACAGTATGGCCCCGAGGGCGGAACTATGCTGCACGATGTGTTTACTGATTTCCGATTCTGCAGATCAAATGATTTCGGTAGCTTTCACACAACACCACACTACCACTGTGCGGGAAACTCGTTATCGCAGCAGCAACTGCAGGGCGTTAGATAACACAGAAATACTATTCACACACAGACAACGATGCCGTTAAAAGGCCCCGTACCAACGGCTAGCTCGTAGGCTATTCACTAGTGATCTGCTCACGGAACTATTTCCGGCACGATTTCAGGGCGGATTTAGTTAGGTTGTGATTTTAACCGGCACTGGCTTGCTATCTGTGGAAATATGGAACCACGGTATGGAAGTTGAGCGACACAAAAAAAAAAAGAGAAAAACAAACGGATAAAGGATAAACCTTGTTTTTTTTTGTTCAACGAACCACTTTTCCACCCAAAGAAAAGCGAACCCAGCAGTGTGGAGTAGTGCACTGTTAATGGGTGAATAGTTCCTGTGTGACTATATCGCCAGGCACAGCGACGAGCGAACCAACGAACGAGCTCGCTCTTGGTGACAGCTGTTGAGATCGTAGATCTGCCGTCACGATGTAGAGGAACGGGAACGAGGTTGGAAACGTTCATAGAGCACGCGATCGCGCGAAGTTTTGGAGCGATTGCATGAAACAGGGAGGGAACCCGTACGCAAAGACGTGTGACACCGCTAATCATACGCAAGCAGCGGTACGGCCATCTTCAGTAGTTCGGAGTACCAAAATCGCATACAACGGGGTGGTGGCGGACGAACGAGTGTGGACAACAACGAACCACACTATGATAAGACGGCCACATACACAGACGCTGGCACTAGATGGAGGTAGTATAGCACCTGTACGTTACCGCTCTGTCGGTGTTTGTCTAGCGTGCTCGCACAACACGCCAGCGGACGGGCCATGTGCAGTGTCAATGTTGCGGTAACGCACCCCACATCCACTAACGGAACGGGGCATAGTTTCCATATCGCGGAACTTCTCTGGTTCGTGGAAAGTTGTCTACACCGTAGCACACACTTTGTTTTTCGTCGCGTTTATCTTCCACCGTTACGAAGTGTTTGTGTCGCACTGTGTTGTTGAATGCGTATTCGTGTACGCATTTGCCGGCAAAAAGACGAAGCGGGGAAAAGTGGAGATGGTGTTGGTGGGAAATGCTTAGCTACCAGTGCGGAAACATTGGTCACATATACGGGTGGACAGCGTTGTCGGCAACTTCTGTCAACGATGATCCGATGATAATCGTGTTTAATGTGTCTGTCCCATACACTCACACACACCCAAGCTTTGAGCAAATGGGTCAAGATCAGATCGATTTTAGTGTTTGGCATAACGATTAATATCGATCAAGTACGATCAAAATATGATTAGTTGTACGGATGTCGTTAAAAGGGTAGGTGTTCCATTTATGGATGTCCAATTACACGCATCGTTATTTCGGCTGTGCTTTGAACAATTGCCTTTGAATTTGATGTCTTATGATATTGAAATCACTCATTTTTCACGCTATATAATATGGAGCGTAAGGGCAACAATAACATTTGTCAAGGAAATGTTTTCTAAAATTCGAATTGGATGTTGACCAATTGCACAGTCTTTACAGCTAATGTTCTGCTTTAGATTGGTAGGGCGAAACGATTCGCAACTTGGTGCTAATTTGAGCCACTCATTGGGTAAGATGTACAATTTGCTTTGAGTCCTATAGGCTGTTCTGTAACTGGGTTGTGCTCCAGTTGAAATGACAAGTGTGAAATGCATAATAGCCGCTTGACTGTGACATTTTTTTTCAAATGCTCAAATATAATCATATTATTTTGATTTATTAATTTTTCATGAACTCAATCTAATATAACGGTTTGAATTTTATTTTCCTCAAATGTCAGGGCCCCATACGACTTTGATCCGCCACTGTTCATAATAAGAAATAGAAATAATGACACAGAAAATCTTGAAAACAAATTTTCTATGAACACAAAATTAAAACCAAATTGGGAAAAGTTTATAAAACTATAACAGGGATACACATAAATGAGTGTAAGAAGAGTTAATTTTCTGCTATTTAATTAAACAGGAATTTTACATAATTGTAATACATATATAATTAATGAGGATCCTTAATATATGCAATGGTTAAAATAGTATTAAAACTAAGAAAGAAAATCTTTGTTCAGCTGATTTTTAAAAGAATTGATGAATAAATAAGCTGATTCTTTTAAAGTTTAGTTACACTAAACGTAAAGTTTTGTTACTGGGAACTAAAATACTACTGCTAAATTAAATACATTTGAGCTAGTTGCTTTCACCTGTACCGGCAGAAACATAGTACAAAAGCAACAGTACTCAGTATGCTGTACCGCCCCCAAACTGCCTGACAGCTGTCACATGCGTAGTTCATAGTATATGTCAAATTTATGACTTCCTTGCTTCGAGAAAGTGGCGCACGGTGCAGCCTTTCGCTCAGCATGGTTCACGGTTCGTTGATGCTGAACCACCGATTTCAGCTGAAACGAAATTCCTGCAGGAGCATAAGTCAGGGTGGCTGACATTGACATACATACCTTTTTCTGGGCCGTAGTCCCGTCGGAATGATCTTCAATCACCTTGCCGAGCTTGTGCCATGGTTAAACAGTGAACTCGCCCAAAAAGCGGTAAGATTCGTTCGTTCAACAACTTAATTTTCATCCAACAACCATGATCAACAACTCAGTGCAGCAATGGCAATGGAAGTGAGACCGGAAGAGGCCCGATGCCGTAAACTGTCACAATTCGCTGCGAAACTACCGCACAAAGTTGAGCCGAGTATGGTTGCATGCCATTGAAGCCTGTTGCTGACAGAGCACCCAGTGTGAATCTGGGTGCCTGTGGAATTGCGTCCAAATGAAAGGAAGGCCGGTTATTTTTCCACATGACTTCTTCTCCACTGCCGATCGAGAGAATCTGCCAAGTACAGTGTGCGTTACTTGGATGGGAATGCTGTGCATTAGAATTTGTGACAGCTATATGCTAGTGGCATGTTACATTATTTGCTCACTCGTTGCTACGCGACGGCAACAGGATACACAGCTCACAGCTCACGTCTTCCTGCAAACTTTCTTGTGTATGTGTGTGGATTTATTCAAAGTCAGTAAAACACAATCTTTGGCACGGGAAGCTCTTCTGTCGATAGCTCACACCACAGATGGTAGAGAGCATTCCGTACGGTGTTACAGAAAACAGGCGGTCCACACTGTTAGAAGAACCGTTTCCACCCCGTAAAACCGTACGGTTTATGGTTGAAGTGGGGATGGGCAACAAAAAAAGGCCAATCCTTCGGACCAACGCACATGGGTCTGCTGTAGCCCCGAACGGTCCCTAATCGGGGACTACAAATTACCAATGGTAATCGCACTAAGTGATGTACCATTGGATGGCCCCTTTTTCGGCCAACTAGGTCAAAGTAACGAGTTCCCGAACGATTCCCCTTGATTCGGGAAGGAACATGGAAAACACAGGAAGAAGGGATAGCAAGGAGAAAAAAGGGAGGTGTTCAGTGGATACGTTAAAGCTGTTTGAATGGTTTCAATTTCGCTTGATCTGGCTCAGGGGTGGATTTTCACCGGTGGTACATATGCCGTACCACGGGAACCCATTCACGTGGGTAATTTTCCTTGAGCCAAGCACAACACCTTGTGTGTGTGTGTTTGTGTGTGAGCGTGTTTGAATGCGTTTTTATACGTGTTGTGTGAGGTGAGCCACATGCGCCACGACCAACCACGTTTTGGGGCTGTAAAAACATACACGCACACCATCGATTGCCGTACCGTAGTGACAAGGTTTGTGTTTACATTCTCTGTCACGTGTAGTGTGCGACATTGAAACAAACTTGCCATCAGTGCAGGCCCGGTGGTGTTGGGTAGCATTAGCGGAGACAACGGGAGCAAAATGTTATGACGCAACTCGAACCGCGATGGCAAGTGCGATGCCATATCGCATATTGTCGACGGTTTGGTGGTTTGTTTTTTTATTTCTTCCATTGTACGTTACTCATAATGCACGCAGACAGGGACCGAGGAATAGAAAGAGACAAATCCGTCCAAACGCGAAACGATAGAATGGTGTCAAAAGAGAATTTATTTTCTTCACATTCAATTCTAAATTATGTACCATGTATGCACCTTGGATAAGTGGCCGGGGGAGGGGAGCCGTGATGCGGCAAGGTAACGAAGGTGACAGACTGGCCCAGTAGTCAAGTATCATCGTTACGATAGCGATGCAAATGCAGACGGTAGCAAACGATAACGAATGTATGCAAACGAGGTGCATCAGTGGGAAAAAAACACGATTATATGTGTATGCATGGACGCGTTGTACGAGGCCATCGCTGGTGACAGTGTGCAGCCGATCGGATCGAGTAGAGTTTGCGAATGAAATGAATTGAAAGTAATTTGCCAACCGTCAGTGCATCGTGTGGCGGTTGGTATAGAGGTGTAAGAAAAAAAAAACACATGATACGTGGCAATGAGGATGGCTCAGTTCCATTGGACCGTTGATTATGCAAAGGTTACGACTCATGCAACCTGAGAGGAAAACATACACGGGCGCTCGGGATAAGCTTAGGAAGAAAACAGCAAGCATCTGGTTATAGGAATGAATAAACGGTTGTTCTACGTAGTGAAGGAACTGAAGGTGTATATTAAAATAAACCATTACCTTTTCAAGCCGTTTTCCTGCTGAATAATGAACTGAATGTTTAACGCGCATAACTTTTAATGAAATTTAAGATTTATATTTTCAATTCTAAAAATTAAGAGCTTTGTTAAAAAAACTTAGAAAATTAATTAGCTTTGTTGGAATATTTGAGCAACTTAAACATACACTGCTTGACAGAATTTAGTACGCACGTTATATTGCTACTGAAAATTTCTTCTTTCAAAGGTTCTTCGGCTGTTTTTTTTGTCACATGCTTTTTATCCTAGGTTGTGTGTTTAATAGCCACTAAGTGCTTTTGTTACAACCCGATTGTTTATAATATGTGATGGAAAAATTGTTTTTTACTTATTTACCAGGAAAAAGGCATTTGATTTGATAAGTTTCGATTATTACCTCCGTTATTACTCTATTGCTGGTATGTGATGCTTGGCAATTTGCTATCAATTTCCGAACAAAACCTTCGAACAAACCTATTTATCTTAATCTTAATGCAATGCATTCTTATTATTTCGTACCATTTTTGTACGAGTTTATGTTAATTTTTTATCGTACATAAGGTTAAACGATAATGCATTTGAACGTTTTGAAGTTTTTAAATTATTCTTAAAAGAAATTAGAACAACTGGAATGGGAATTCTGAAAACCTTAAAAAAAGTGGTGCAAATTTCGCTCAGTGTACTGGAAGATTGGTATCGTATGAATGAAGCTGAAGTAACATTCCAACCGAAAGTCACATAAGTTCTTCTCTAATGATGTTGCTCTTTCTTTTAATTTCCCGACAGGTGTCAAGTGTTGATTAATTCTGGTGTTATTTTGCACAAAATACGACCTTGAGCATAATTCTGTAGCGGCTGTAGCACATTCACCGCATTGTTGCCATTCCAATGACTCGCGCACCAGCGAAAAATCGAATTGGCAAATATGCCAAACATTTCGCTCATTATCTTTAAACTGGGCTTGATAAAGTGCTACGAGACGGTAGACATCTTTATAAACTCGTCGCTGTCTCGCACCACCACATCTGCGCTAGACGATCCGTTCCACACCAAACAGGAAGCCTTAAAAGCACTGACACAACCTTTGGATGCTACCAGGCGTTCAAAGTTCGCAAAAGGGAAAGAAATTCAATTACATCGACTTTCTTCCTACCACGTGCCAGCCGACTGGGTCGCCATTTGGTGTGAATAAAATGCGCAACATCCGGGCCACCCCGGGACAACTTTGCTCGCGCCTTCGCACACATGCACGCATGCATAGTGCTTTGCGGGTGCACAACTTCTAGCTGGTGGTTAATTCTTCTTTACGGCATGACAATAACTATCGCTATTGTGTGTTAAGACGAGTTCGCACTTTTTAATTTATAATTTTTCACGTCTTCCAGCAAAGGGCAAGTGTCTCCTTGCGCGTGAATTGTTTCATGAAACTGCTCCACATTGCGTTTGGGGTGGAAATGTTAATGTGGCCAAGCACGCCGCCGTTCAAAAACGTGATCGCTTCCGGTTTCATTCGACTTTCCAACATCGAACGAGATGGTTTTTCCGCGCTGCACACTTTTCAAACGAGTACCAACCCTGTGCGCACCGATTCCGAGTAAAATTGTGTGCAACGAACAGTTTAGGCGTCGGTTTAAACTTTCCCATGGGTACCCTTTCTTTAAAAAGGGGTTGCCAAATAATGACATCGAATGAGGCTGGAGTGTTGTAGAAAGTGCCAAAAAAATAAAAATGGAGATGTCGTGCCAATATGGTACGTGCTTTTGGGTGGCTAGTCGCAATGAACGGTTATTGGAGTGTATATAGCCAACTGGGAGTGATTACATTTTGTGTCACAATCAACATAAATTGATCTCTACCCGGCACGTAACACAATTATAATGTACAGCCTTTTTTCATTGTGTAATTTTCGTTGATTATTTTTAGATGCACAGAATAGGGGGAAAAGATGAAGAGCTAACATAATACAATGCCTCTTGATTGCAATCGTTCAATATGCAAGAAAATAAACGCTTCGTACAGTTTAAACAGTGATCAATCACTGACACTAACGCCTCAATAATGTGTAGCATGCAATACAATGATAGCAATGCAATACCGATGCAGCAAACCATCGTTATGCAACTGAACTGCAAGGCATCGTTAGTTTGTTTCACTTTGTTAGCTACACCACAGTGTAACAAGCGAAAAGTTCTCATCGGCATCAGTCGTTCGCATATATGCATTTCAAGATGCAGATGAACCACAACCAATGCCGCTGCATCACGACCACACATCGTTCGTTCGCACCGCACGGCACGACGAACGGGGCAAACAGAATGGCGTTACGATGGCGTTTTTCGTTGATGGCATCCAGAACATACGTAGTATATAATCCACAAGCTTTCATTGTTGCATTGCATTTGTGCACTTCTAACCAAAACTGTGTGAGAGTGTGTGTGTATTGGGGGTGTGATGCTAGATTGTTGGAGGCCTGCAACGTTACCCGAACACCACGAATGAGGCTCCATCATTATGGATACTATATCACTCACAAACCGAATCCAGATAAACAATACAAGCTTGGATATCATTGTCAAATGCGGTGCAGTACGAAAGGCTATCGGCGCTGTTGGAGAAGGAAAACCCTTACCAGTGATGGCTTTTAAATTGTGGTAGCAACGCTTTGCCTCAATAAGTACACATTTAGAGTCATTTATTGTATTAACAAACGCCAATGGTAACATGTGAATGACTCATGAGAATTGTTTGTTTCTAAATAGATTTACATTCGATCACTAGGAGTATTTGATTTTAAAATACACAAATACATGTACATTACCTAACGTGACCCTTGCCTAATGAAATTCTACGATTGATGCTATATTTGAAGCCTTGGTATATACCTGAAATGAGAGAAAAAGAAGAGGAATTATTAAGAGATTTTACTTCAATCGACAAATTGAATGAAAATATAAAGCAAATTGAAAAGTGTATTAAATATGGTGTGCAGGGGTTTCACAAACACAACGATTTGACAAAATGCTGCAACACATAAAAAATGTAAATGTAAATGTTAAAATGTTCCAACCCCTTTACTGTTTATTAAAATAAAGAGCCACTTAAAAACAAAAAAAACTGGTCTATTCTGCTTTAATTAGACCCTTTATTTCATTAGCTTCCTCAGCTTGGGTGAATTGCGCTGAAACACACGTGAAAAAGCTTCAAATAAATCATAACAAGCCATTCAAAACAATCTCAGAGCCATTCTAAATGTTTCCCAATAGCATAGGTCTCATTTAGTACATAGAAGTTGAACCATAAGCACCAGCCAAGAATACATAATGATATTAACAACTAATTATCGTAAACCACTTTGTACTGGCTCTGGCAACTGGCTGAAAACCACTTTTCCACCACCACTGCTTAACACAGTCCCACCCCTTAACCATCCAATATTACCGATTGAAAATAAAAGCCAGCACAATAGCACCGACCACATAACAAAGTAAAATATAAGGTTGAGAAAAAAAAATAAAAAAATATATAAATTTTGTTTGCTCCAAAGTGGGGTTTAATTGCAAACTTTTTTCCACTAAATCGATTCACACATCTGAAAGGTAGCAGAACCTTTTCCACAATGAGAAGCTCCAACGTTCATCTCATATAATGAGGAAAAAAGTAATTCGTATCCATGTAAAAACTTTATCAATACAATATATACAATATGCTTTTACGATGTGTATATTGAATAATCAGTGCTTATGAGAAATCACATCTCAAAAAATCAATCAACCACGCAACATCGACTGCAAACAAACAAAATGCACATATGGAGACCGCCTTCCTCACTCGCTTTCCTAGACTCGCTTTCTGATTATAGCAGTGACAACTGAGCAAAAATATTCTAGGCACACAAAATAATAACAGCGCTAGGCGATAAGAACACGAAAGAGGTGCCATTGCGTTGTTGTGAAATAACTAGCAACATTTAACTTCTTGTTCTTGGTACAATAATCCTGCAGTCGGCTTATAAGACTCATTGATAGCCCACATAGCTGAATATTTAATTCAATCTACGGGGAACCAGTCCGGATGGGATTTGATCCGGTCGGTTCTGCGTTTAAAGGCCTTTATCGCTGTTGCCCTGGAGTTGATTGCGGAAATATGTATGATGTGCATAAAACTATGATGTGCGGAAATCACATTGAGACAGCAAATCCTTAAGGTTTTTTCTTCATTTTCCCCCCGTTAGCTCAAATGGTAAACTCACTCTACTACATCATGAAACAACAGTAGAGTCACTATACCTGGAAAATCTTTTCGTTGACAGGCTGATAGATTTAACTTTCGCTTTGGTCTAATAAAATCATCGTCTAGTTCGGCTTAGACGTAAATGTTACAAGGTGGCTGTATCCGGAATAGTTCCAAAAGCCGAAACGTAGTACCAAGAAACCCATCGACCCCTGTTGGGCTAGTACCACATACGTTACGGTTTGTTTTGTTCCTGACGTTGTCGGTAATCATTGCTTAACCGACATACTCCCCTCAACAGTGTCACCACTTCCGTTAAACCGCGCTATGGTGGGCTCGATGTCTAAACGGCTGGCATCGTCCGGGAACTTCGGTAGGTGTAATCAGAAGTGAAGATAAATTATTACTCGTGAAACTAGGTCACCCGGCACAAAGTGCATGGCTCATTGTCAGCACCCGTGCACCCGTAAACGGCTAATAAGACGGGCAGGTGGGTTGGACTTGTACTGTTGTGGAAAGCTCCGGACGAGGGAGCGTTGAAATGTGGGTACATTTTTCATACACGAAACCTGTATGAAGGTGGTGCTTGTTTTGCCTATTCTTAGCAATACGCAAGGACGCTAATTGTCGGGTTCTACTGTCAAGCTTGAAACATCAACAATATCGGAACACATAATGACATTAATCGTGACAGATCTATTTATCCAAACTAGGGCCCATGTTCACGATCAGTTTACTACTTTCGTCATAGGTACATCATACATGCCAGGGATATTGAGCGCCATATGAAGGATAGAGATTTGCCAGAAATATAGACCTGTGGTCGGCAAGCAACGGCTTGCGCGTCAAATGCGGTTGTTTAACAATTTGAATGTGAGTCTTTGCAGAAAATTAAAGGAATAATCAAAGATTTTTTAGCTCCTGTACTTCCTAGTCTGTTATCGTTTTTATTTATTTTATTTTGCAATAAGCTTATGAGATTCACATTTTCATGTCGTGGTGAAATAAAGACTTTCAAGTCTCTTTTTACTGAACTGTCGAATCTTACCATCTTAATGAGATGGTTATCACACTAAACAAATCAAATAATATTACCATAAATCGGTTAAGGAGTCTCGTGCTAGTACGTTCCAAGATCTTGTATTTTTATTCGATCTTTTCCTTACGGTGCCAAATGTTAAAATGTATGCTTTCCTACCGATTACACTTTTTATCGATTTACACGTACTGTGTATACTCTTGACTCGAGTGTTTGCTTCAATTCAATTGTAAATTCAATGATCCATTCATTATTTAGAAGTCATTTGCGAACACAAAATCTACCATATTTTGGGAATTCAACATAAACTATTCAAAAACTAAATTTTAAAATTTGGCCCTTTAAAAATTTGTTTCGTTTTTTTTTATTCATCAAGAACGGCCAGGCCGTATTGCTAAA
>KI422588.1:18516-69995 GCA_000473375.1 Anopheles culicifacies | reverse complement strand
GTGCGCTTTCCATACTACTTCTCCCCATGCTTTTGCTGCTGTTGGAAGGTTTTTGTTAAAAACCCTTTTTTCTTTCTTAAATTCACCACGCTCTGTGCCTTGTGTGTGTGTGTGTGTGTGTGTAAGTGGGTTTTTTTTTCTTTCCGTTCTCCTTCAGTTTTTGGTTTGCCGTTCGTTGGGATTGCGCGCGGACACACGTTTTCACGATAAAAAAGCCTTTCCCATTCACGCCGGACGGACACAGACGGAACGGGATTGTTGCCCCCATGTTGCGTGCACACATATATTCCTTCGGGTCACATTGTTTTCCCTTTGTGTGTGCGTTCGCGCAAGCACAGCGCAGTCTGCTTCCCCATTTGCACCCCCCCGTGCTTCACTGGCACACCCTTCGCACGGTACAGCCGGAAGGTTTTATGAACGGTGGTCGGTTCAGTTTGGTGCGCTTCACGGTCCTGGTCGGATGACTTGCCGCCGTACATTACACGCGCGTATTCGTCCGGATTCGAAGGAATCTCCGTGTCGTCTCGTCTCGGTTGGGGTGTGTTTTGTTTTTTTATTTTTTGGGTTTTTCGTTGGTTTTACTCCGAGTGAGTTGTCGCGTCGCGTGAAACGATGGAAAACTGCACCACGGATCGTCTGTGTGTGTGACCAAGCTTACCGGTGTTCTCCGCACACTATTAGGGGTAGCTTTTTTCGTTATTTTTCCCCATTTTCCACTGTTGGACCTTCGGTTCGGAGGAGCATCTTTAAAGTTGAGGTGCACGAATCGTTCCACAGTGAAAAAGCTTCCGTCGAATTGAGTGAGTGCGCGTGTGTGTGTGTTGGTGTGGGGTGTCATTTACTCACCCTTAAAACGGTGGGTTTGCAGCATTTCCCAACTCACCCATAGGGCTCTGAGCGATCGAGCAGGTTGATCGTGTATTTTGTGTGTATGTGGGGTAGTTTTTTTCCATTCCTGTGTGCGATGGGTGGAAAATTTCCGGACGGACTTTTGCATCCTTCCATCCCAGTGATGCTGTGGGAACAACGAAAATTAACAGCGTAGCACACATGCCATTACCAGTTTGACCTACTTGCGAGTTGCTGCCTGTTTGGTGTTTCGTGATGTGAAGCATCGTTTCCTAGTGGTTGTCTACACATGTACGGGTGTGTGCGTATTGCTAGAGTAGCATTTAGAGAAATCGCATGCTCTAGTAGTCTGTGCATATTCCGACCGGATCTCACTGTGGTTATGCTGCAAATAAAGCATCAAAAGGACATATTTTTATGCTCGTGTGTTTGTGTTTGGTGCAATTTAAAGGATCTTCCCACACCTTCCGCAAATCGTGCTCGGGAATCCTCTCCCCCCCTCACCCCGCCGCCTACGTCCGATCTGCAGTTTATATTGTTTAACGATCATCAGTGGGGATTCTCTTCGGCGATTCACACAATCACGTACGCAGCTAGAAAGAGAAAAAGCAGTACACATGTTCTCGCACGTCAGTTCAGTTGATTGAAGCAAAAGGGACAGTACAGTTAATCATATTGGCACAATTGAGAACTTGAGCGTTTGTTCTACATTTCCTCCAACTAAGCACAAGATCATCCGTCAGAAGACGCACGGGAAAAAAGGTAATAAAGGAGAAAGAAGAGCAAAGTGATGGCGAGTTTTGTGAAAGTTCACGATAGACAGGAAAGTTAGGTGGTTGGATCGTTTGCTCGAAACAGCTCGAATAGTGATTGAGCCACCCTCATGTCTACGTGATCCTCCATATTGGCGTGCTACTCACGATCACGAATTTGTGGATGTAAAGTGATTATATTGGTGGATGAGAACATTTTAAAGTGCTTTTTCTTAGTTGATTGATTTTTTTTTCCTACGCAAAGTGCTCGATTTTTCGGCAGGAATGCTCCGGTCGCGCATATTTTGTGCGTAACTTACCGACCGGGGTTGTGTGCGTGCGCGTTTACGTGTATTGTGTGATTTTTGCTCAATTTCCGAGTGCGTGTACGGGCTAGATCATAGGCGTTCGGTGGAGCACGTGTCTTAAGGATATAGCACCCCCCGGTTTGTTGGCCATTTTGTTCGGGTGTTCTTCATTTGTGAATTGTCGCAACAGGCAGAGAAAATATCATATCTTCTTCCATTATTGCAGCACCATTCAATCACGGCCACGGCGAGTGTGATGTATCTATCAAGTGTATGTGTGCGTTAATGTAAGTGTGCGCGTGCCTGTGAAGTGGGGTGGGTGTGTTCATCGCGGTGCGAAATAGAGTTCATGTGCAATAGAGTGCGGAGATTGTGAGCAGCGAATTTGAAAAAGGAACCACTGCCAGCGGGAGAAACAGCCGCAGTTGTGTTACAAGGAACGTCGACGAATGTCCGAGGGCTCTGCTGCGGGCGGTAAGTGTGTCGTCTGCATGGAGACAAACCACAGTGCTGCCGTTTGCAAATTGCCAAAGGTTTTTTCCACTGTTTCCATCATGATCGTGCGCTGAAATACGTTAGTCTTCCGAAAAAGAATCCCCCAGGCTCGTTGTGAAGTAGAGGAAAGCGTTTGCGTAAGAAAATGAAACAAAATCCTTCACGATCGAGTGTTCTTTGTGGCGGTCAGGCCTTTTTTTTTTTGTTTCGATTTGACGTTTTTCAACCGACGCACGAGCGTTTACTAACTGCTCGAATCGAGCTGCTCGAATTAGAAAGGAGAAGCATTGAGATTTTATGGGGCTGCTGCTGCGTTGGAACTGTACCTTTTGGTGACATTTTGTTTGTTGAAAATTGTCTACGATCATCAATGCCGTAGCGTGAATTTAAGAATACAACTCCTTCTTTTAAGTGAACGACGTACAAGCACGCGATCGTACAAGTAGCAGTAGTGCAATGTGATAAAACGATGATGATGATGATGATGATGAGCATAATCGAACCAACAGAAGCACACACATCTCTCACGCCTTTTTATGTGGCCCCCATGCGCGCCGCCATTTTGTTTTTTCGCATGATGTGTATTGATATTTGCTCGGGTTACATGCAACGCGTATTCGAGCTTTCTTCGCTTCTTGCCGGTGAGATTTGGCTTCCTTCTGCACCTCTCCCTATTGTCGTTACCTCCGTGTAAAAAAATCGGGACAACGGTCCGGCTCCGTTGCTCATAATCGTCACCATTTTTTTTTGCTTGCTAGCGCTTTGCACACGGTACCCTGCCCCACACGTGCTATCTCTATCGTGGTATGCATTTTCTCTCTTTCCGTTGTTTGATATCGCTTCATTTTCTCGTTGGTCTGCCGGGAGTCTCTTCCCTGTACTTTGTTGAGCTGGGGTACCTTCTGATGGTGGGTTCACGCACACTTAATTGAACCGGTGACGACCCTGGGGGGGGGTTTGTTGGGTATGAACGGCCGTTACTGTAAAGGCAAACACCGGTGGTGATGAAATATTTTACCAACTGTAAGAACAGAAGGCATTTGCTGCTTTTTGCGATATCCGGTGTATACCCCGCCCCAACTTGCCCGATGCGTTCTCAGATTTTTCCAGCTCGTTATGTCGGTGTGGTTTGCAACATATTACCAAAGAACCCGGAGAAACCCGGAAGTCGTGGGCGAATATAAACTATTCTTCGCTACATAGAAGCGCTCCATCTTCCGGGAGAGTTAAAAAGGCGATTTTTAACACGGGCTCTATCACATTCCACCGTGCCGAACACTACTGTGCCGTGCCGGGTGAGGTAGTGTGCGAAAACCCGGTCCACGAATGCCAATGGTCGTTCGTTTCCCTGTCCCGCTTTCGCACACAATGTACGCGCATGGTGCAGGCAGCATTTGCCGGCATAACGTGTACCGTACACTGTGTGCGTTTGCACTCCCGGTGTATGTACATACGGAGTGCGACTGTATATGCAGAAAGTGCATCACATGCACATACAATTGCAATTGCTGCGCGCGTGTACGAACCGTGTACGACACTCCTGCCGGCGACTACACTTCGGCCTCCCTCCCCCCTGCTTCCGACCATTCTTCCCGTGTTCGCGTGTGAAGCTTCGTCTTTGGACGAACCGTTCGTCATCTTCGGGCACAGTTCGCACCGAGCAGTACGGTTTTCTGCGCCCTTGCAGCTGCATGTGCATACGGTGACTCGATATAGACGGACGCGAACCCCCAAACCCACTTTTTTCCGATCATCCGGCAGAAATCACCACAAAAGGGTGGTGAGTAAGGGAACAAAAAAAACACTTCCCCTCTTTTCGAAACCCCATAACCCATTTGCTCCACCTCGTCCCGCGGGTTTGGTTTGTGTTCTCGGTGTGGCGCGCGAACAACCTCGTGTGTGTGTGTGTGTGTGTGTGTGTGCCTTTTGGTTATCGTCCATCTTTCTCTCACCGTGTCGATCGAGTTTTCGAGCAGTTTCGTTCAAGCAGCGTGCGTCGAGTTGCAGTAGAACACACCAGCGGTAGGCATTAGCGCGAAACGGAATCTCCAGTCCGGTTCGCTGTTCCCAGTCTGGTTGTGTGGTAGTGTGGTTCGCGATCGCCCATCGTTGCCGCGCATGGTGCGTGTACGTGCGCCTCGCAGAAAGTGCCGCAGTATTCCGTAGTCCTGTTACGAGCAGCTCGTGCTCCACCAACGGTGTGATACATTGGGACTTATTATAAGCGATTCGGTGTTTGTTGCTGTTGCTTGCGTACGCCGAGGAAAAGCGCACTGTGGGAAGTCATACCGACACGCTAGAAGTTCACGCGTACGTAAACCGTGAGCAGGCTCAACCGAGAGCACGTGTATTTTCGCCCTGTAAGTGTTCTCTTGATGATTTGACACCTCTCTGTCGGTGAGGGAGTGCAGAAAATCGGGCGATTAGTGCATTTTGATCGTTGAAGTGTTACATCCTTCACAGTGAGTGTTGTGCGTGTGTATTGCTCATCAAAAGCACTTGAAGGTGAGCTTGAGGAAATGTGTTACTAGAAGAAAACAAAAAATAGAGCGAAAACCCGTGTTATTTAAGGTAGTAGCGACATATTCTATTCTAGCGTTATTAGAATTTTGGTTACTCACCAATCGAGGTTTTCTTCCAAATCTTCGTTTTTTCATCCTCTTTCTTCGTGCTGATTTGACCAGATCACCAAACTGTATCAAAGAACTTCAGGTGTGACTGTTATGTCTGTGAGAGTTTCAGTGTCATCCGGATATTTATCTTCTCAATTCCTCAATGTCTATTTCGTGGGTATAATAACGCTCACGAGGTAGACAAATATTCCAGTATGGTAGACTTTTAAGATTCTCATCTTTTTCCTTTGGGTTTGGCAATATTTCAATACGTAGTACTATGTTGGATAACAGTGTCCGGAATTTTGAAAAAAGTGCAATCCAATTTCATTTCTATTTTCCATGCATTTCTAACTTTAACGTTCTTATCCTTCCTGCCCATCCTCATGTGTTTCATAACGTGTGCAGAACAACATTTTCATTGCATTTTATGTACACGATTTTGTTTGTCACAAGAATTTCGCTTTGCAACCGCGAAATTGCTATCCTCATTAGAAACACCTCGTACCTAAACGATTATTTATCTGCCAAAGACATAAATCGAATTTATCGTTCAGTGATGAGAAAATGGTTCCTGGTTGCCACCGACTACTAGCCGTCTAGCTCCCCTGTTCTTCCAGACAAGCAGGTAGTAGTGTGAGATGGTGTTGGCAAGCATGCGGAAAAACATCATAAATCCTTCCCTTCCGGAAATCGTTCCGGAGCAGGATGGGGCAATACACCGGATTTCCAAAAAGCCCGAAGGTGAGCGCACCAAACGAAAATGTGCAGTTCTTCAGTTTCGTTTGGTTTAACGGAAGGTTTGTAGCTGCTTCCGTTTTTTTTTCCAAATCACTGATGGGGAAGCCTGGTTGCAATTTGGATGTTGTAGTGCCGCATGCAACGTCAACCTGCACAAATATCCCATTTTGGCACAGGTTTCATTTTGGCCGGGTGCCCACAGTGCGCCATTGTGTTGGAGACGGAACTCCATATATTCGAGCGCTCACCCCCACACACACACACTCACAAATTCACAGACATCCTCATTTTGCTGCTTCTTTCAAGCGTGCCCCATTCCATCCAGCCCAACACCGTTTGTGTCGTCTCACCGGCTAAAAATATCGATTATGTCTGCGCTTTTTAAATGCCGCGGAAAGGGAGCCAGGGCCAGGAAGCGGCGGTACTTCCTTCACTCCAGGCAGCCCGAGTGGGTGGGGCACTACAGCGGCCCATTGCGGGCTATCGGGCTGTCGGCGGCACCGACTGCCGAGTGGGCTCAATGCCGTCTAGCCGTTGGGGTTGGTCATAGCCTTCGCACGTTGCAGGACCACGTTGCCACGGATGCAGTGGGCGAGACTGAAATAGACGATAAGGGAAAATGAGTCTATGTGTGTGGTTGTTTGCGGATGAAAAAGGAAGAGAAAAGCAATGGACGAATATTTACGATTGTGTGGCATCCACACAGACGCACCATTCGCTTCATAGTAGTTACCCGCTTCACGCAAGAATCCGTAGACTTACGGATGGTTTTAGTATGCGGAAAAAGCACACTACCAACACCACCCGAATGCTGCATGTGTGTGTGTGTGCGCTGGTACCGTTTGTCCTTTTTCCTTTTCTGTGCATGGCCCGCTCTTGCCTGTTCATGTCCTACGCAATGCTGTTACGGGGTCGGGAAAACTCGTTTTATCAGTATGCGTGTGTCTGTGTGGGTGTGCACTTGCGTCGGAAAATTCCCGACCGTGGTGCGCATTTACCCGGTTGGGTAAGGGCACCCATTTCCCACACATGTTCGTCGGGCCGGTTGACGTTATGTCCGGGATGTCTCTTCCTGCTCGTGGAATCGTCTGGAGTGGTGGCAGTGAGGGACCACCAGTGTGGGCTGGTGGACGTGAAAAACCGACGTCACACCGTACACACCCTTTCCATCTCCCGGCTTTGCCTTGATCCAGACAACACCGGCAATAAACGCTTGTCTCCCACGTTTGCATGTGTGTGGGGATGTACTAGGTTTCATTGTGTAGGTGAGAGTTATACACGCGGACGGTGCTGCAACCATGGCGTTCGTACATAGCAGGACCAACCACCACAAGCACGGACGAAATTTCCCGACTCCATCGGGAAGGCGCATCCTACAATGTGCGGGATTGCTTCCGGGTTTTTCTTGCATTCCGGGTACATTGCGGAGAAAATCGATTTATATACAGCTGACAAAGTTTTTCCTTTCCTTCGTTCTTTTCATCCTCCTTGTCTGGGTGGCGGGTTCGGAAACTTTTCCTTCTACCGATACCGTTCATGTTGGGTTGTTTTTCACGTATAAGTGGAAAACGTACCGCTCCACGTTGTCTTGCCATATTAAAACGTGCGGAAAGATTGTCGGGTTTGAAACGAAGGCAATGTCTGGACTTTTTCACCTCCTTTACCATCTGAAAGAAACAAACAAGCAGCTTTCTGTAATTAAAAATCTCCGAAAAAAAAACCGGAACTGGTTAAAATTAGTTTCTAAGTTGGTTAGAATTTTGCACAACACTCACACACAACTTACGCCAGCCAGTTTGACAGCTCCCTTCAGCAACACCATGGCAACACTGGAGACGTCGTTCTGCAATGTAGATGGGAATAACGCCTTTCTACCGTACAGCACACAGTACGCATTGACTTATCGGTACTGCAAACTATCGACATGCCAGTTTGTAAAGCAACTAGTACGGTGAAACATCAGCCACAATCTTTGCACGATTGTCGCCTCCATATCTGGCGTCTGGTGATGGTTGGACAGGAAGGATTAGACGAAAAAAATTACAGCGTGTGAGCAGTGTTGTCCTCTTCGGTGAAACAGGATTAATAATTCGCGAACTGCTATAGCGCGAGTAAAAAAAAATAGGAAAAAGCGAATTAAAGCAACGAACCGTTTTTGTGCAAAAATTGTAGCGGAAGTGTGGCAAGAAGAGAGGAAGAGGGAGAAGAAACCCATAACTGAATCATACCTCGACCATGAAAAAGCGATTCGATAGGCTGCGCAGAATTAGTAAGAAAGGTAAATAGTGACGTAGTTGCTGGGTTCCATAAGGCGGAATAATTTTCCGGACATTTTTACCGTAAAAAGGGCTAGTGCTTTAGATTTTCCTGCATTAGAGATAGTGGCATTATTAGTTGCCACCAGCTAAAGTTACCTTGACAAGAATTTATTTCTCTGAAGACTTCAATCAAGTCAAAATGGCAATCTACGAACGGGTACTTGAAATGGGTGCTTTGATAGGAAATTATTTTACACTCTCAATTGCGATCTTAAACCACCCCTCTTCTCTTGTTCGCTTTCCCATGTCGCGGTCAAATTCGTCTCAAGAAAGAGTTTGGCCAAGAAAGAATGAAGATAAAGCGAGAAAGGTGCATGGTACGAGTGGGAAAAGCGATCTAAAACGGTCCACGGTTCGCGTTGCGTCACAGAATCGGGCGTCCAGAAGGTGAATAACCTTCAAAACATACGCTCGCACACACACACCCGCGCGCACCGTTTCGACAGCATAAACTGTGTGCGTTAGAATTGAGGATCTTTTTCGCGTTTCAACATCCATCCTCCCCCCGTTACTACCCCTTTATACAACCCTTTACCCGCGAACCATTGCGGGCGTTGTATCGTGCCTCCGCCGTGGAAGGAAACACGCGTACAATCTGTGTGTGCTCCATTCATCTGAAGTGCGTGCGAATGGGATGCCAATAAACTAATGAAGCAACAGTAAACTTCCCCAAAAAAAAAAACGAAGGAACACTTCCCATGCCATTACCAACACTACGAAATGGGGAAACAAGAGCAAAATGCGCAAACAAAAAATACCATCCCCTCTTACACACACACACACACGCAGCACACATACACAATCAATCAAGGGTGTTTGGCCACGCGCGTCGCTCGCGGAAAGATAATTAGTTTGCGAAAATTTTTGCGAATCTCTAGCAGCAAGAATGATCGGTTGGTGGGGAAAGGTTGGGAGGAAGAAAGAGGAGTTTCTTCGCATTTTTTTTTTCGTTCTTCTTTGCGTGCATGTCCGAACGTGCCCTCGCGATGCGCGAATTTCTTGCCCGGTTTGTTTAGCAGTGTGTGCGCGTTTGTGGGTCGTGTAACGCGCCCGCGCGCTATCACAATGGTAGTGGGACGGGGAACGAAGACCCCAAGGCTCGGCATACTGGCATGCCTGGCATCAGATTCAGAGTCAGTGGCATAGGCCGTAACGTAAGGCAATGAAGTAAGGGACATACAGTTGTTGGCACTGGTAGTTGCGGTGTGATCATAAAGGAAACAATTCCCTATTAACTATTTGGCCCCATTTCTTTGGTAGTTATTGCGACCATTCCGGTGTTGATTTGTTGGTATTTTGGGACATTACGAATATGGGTTTTTTTATGATTTTAGCAAACATTTTTATACATCAAATTTATCAACCTTTTCGCGATTTGTGTTATCTGATAAATGTAATTAATATTGATCTTTCTCTTTATCGCACAAACACACCCATTTTGGCGTTTTAGTGCGTGGGTGGTTTAGGCTTGTTTTGTGGTGTTAAATATTAGTATAACTGGTGGTTTTTCCTTCTTCATCGTTGATTTTGTTTTTTTGGTGGTGTGTAGTGATACGAGATCCAGAAAGGCCTTAGCAACGAAAGACACGAAATCGGGTGAGGACCACCAATTCACTCATTGTGCGGCTAGTAATCGCAGGCGTGGAACCCCTTGCAGATGAGCGGACATACATACGGTGTCACGGTGAAGATAGTGTGTGCACACACACGTGTATTACGGATGGAAAGATCGTTCGCCTCACACGGTCGACCGCGCTTATGCGACGATAGAATGCTCTCCACCTTGTTGCGCGCATGGTTCGCTGGCAGATTAGTACGGTTAGATGTGTGCTCCGGAACGTCCGGTATCGGGCGGATCGGAAGGATCAATAAGACCACAATACTCTATTCATTCATAAGCAATTGAGGTGTGATTGAAAAGAGAGCAAACCAAAAACAACCCCCACGTACGATCCTTTCGTTGAGTGCAGTGTACACAAACTTTATAAAGTTACAAATCCTTTGTGCAAAATGACAACAACTTCCCCACTTCTGTGACTCACTGTGTTCGGCGCAGGGGAGTGCCACAACAAATAAGTGAGCTAAACAAAAAGAACGATTTTTCTATTCTAGTTTTTTTGTTGTCACCATCGTACACCAGCACACCTGAGGTATCTGCTCCGTCTCCGGAAAGGTCAGGACCATTTTGATAGTGCAGAAGGTGGAATTCATAGGAAAATAATCAAATCAAAAGAAAAAAGAGATCCACGATCAATCAATGAAAAATAATCAAAGAAAACAGCGTATCTGAAGGTCATTAGACTTAAGTTTTTTGACCTCTCTTTTCATTCCGTGCGTGTGTGTATGCCGGGGCTGGCATAATCTGTACTGCCAATGCTTGATGATATACGTGCGTGGTATGTGCCTCTGTGTTCTACTGTGTGTTTTCGTGTACCATCTCGATCGTCGATGGTGGTGTGGTGCACGTAGCTTGGTGGTAGTAGTAGCGGTCTAATGGTCAAAACCACCAGTAAACCGAGCATCAGCGCAAGTGTTTAATTCGATATGCGCAATGGTCGCAATTTTAAGCTTGCAGATCGCATCCCTTTAGGAAATTCCCACACCTTAAGGGACACCGCGGAGTGAACAAGTGAGCGTGTGTATTTGTGTATAAATGCGCAAAAAATCTTCAAAAATTCATTATTTTACGGTCGTTTGAAGAATCGATATTCCACCCTTAAAGTGAGGGATGGGAGGGTTAATTTGGTTTAGTGTGTTAGAAAGAGTTCAAATGCGTTTGTGTGTGTGCGTGCTCAGAACCACCAAAGCAGACACTCACTAGGAGTTTTTTTGCATCACATTTCATTGCACTTAAAGTTACTTAATCAGATTTTAGTGAGAAATTTTTAAACTTCTGTATTAAAATCGTATTGAAAATGGCAGGATTTTTCCTAAGCCTCACGTCACGTCGCTCCTTCGTCGAAAATTCTAATACACTCACGCACACCTACAAGTACCAAATGTTGTAATTGGAGGTAGCCCGTTGCGCAAGTTTTTTCGCAAACGCACTCACACACTGCTCTCCCCCTCAAGATGGGGAGGTTTTTTTCTGCGCTTGTGGTGGTATGTGCAAAAACCATCAAACGCACTCTCTCATCCCGAGCCACTCAAATTTGGTACACTCACACACCAGATATCTGGTACGGAAAACGGGGACACTCACGGCACGGTCTTTTCGGTTCCGCGTGTTGCGTCAGGGAAGCAAAATCTCAACTTCCTTCAAACTTGTTTTAACGCACTTAATACGACTGACAGAAGCAGTTACTGCATTTCATAAATTTTGTTAATGTTTGCTTATTATTCTTTTTTTTTAATTATTATTATTTATTCACTGTGCATTTTCTCATGTTTTTTTTATAATTCTAAACACAAAACTAATGCATTATGTCGCATGTATTCACATTTTTTACCCAGAACACATTTTTAAATCTGAATAAGTTGATTGTGACGGCATGAAGGCTGGGTTTAACTTTTAAAATCACGCTTTTAAATGTATATGAAGCAATATATTCTCAATACACTAATATTTACATTTATTTCGCGTGTTTTCGGTGCTCTGTGACACTCCGGGATAGCTCCACAACTAGACGGTTTCACACTGCGTAAGACACTGCGAACGTGGGTACGGTGGCACCGTCACTGTTTTCACTTTCGATCCGTTTCGCACTCTGCTTCACAACTTCACATCAGCGAAAAAGAAAACAATGCAAAAGTAGTGGCGAAGGTCAGCGTTTGCTTGGTGCGTGGCTTTTGAAGCAGGTTTGCAAAAAAGAAAAAAAAACCCAAACCAAACACATAAACGCAACCCGGGGGTAACAACCACCACTGCGCTTCTGGTGCGCGACTAGATTATTTGTGTGTCTCCCCAAAACCAGCGCGAAAAAATACCCGCTCAAATAGCACATTTAAGTTGACCCGCCCCAGAGACCTTGGCCTGATTTTCTATCGCTTGTGCCGAAATATGATTATTTGCGCACGCAATCACACATACATGAGAAGCGTCACGGTCACTATGCCAGATAGAAACATGCGTGTGCGAAACGCACGCACCCTTGTTTTTTTATGTATTGTTGTCTTACACACAAATTCGCACACACAAAAAAACTCTCCCGTTGTATTAGAGTTTGTCGTTGGCAAAACTAAACTTCCCGAAAAAAAATCTGCAACACACACACCACCGTCGAAATAGCATGTGCAAAAAAAACCGAAAAAACAACCCCATCACCAAACAAACACCAATCTTCACTGCCTGATCTAGGCCACCGCGCGGGCCCAATGCGTGATAATCTATACGCACCGTCTACCACTACAAGCGAGCGCGGTTGCGCACGCGGCACCGCGTCAGCGTGACCTACTTTACAAGCAGACGCGCGAATTTTTGCCTACGCACCGGCATGGCACCGCACCGTTCGCTAAAAAACCTCTTTCACTCTACCTTCCCCTACACCGATAATCTCTTGACTCACCGAGCCGTTTCGGTGACTAACATCATCGATTGTGTGCTACGCAACGGCGATAAAGCGAACAGCATCTCAGCGCGTTGTGCGTAAAAAGAGAGAGGGAGAGTAATAGTGAGAGAGAGAAGAAGGTTTCGCGATTTTGAACACATACAGTGTGCGTATGGTCGAGAGGGGAAAGGGTTAAAGGAGGAAGAGTAGCGAGTGTGTAGTAGGAGGGTGGTAGTGGCGTTGAGGTGAGTCGTCGCGAATCAGAGTTTGCAAAAAAGATCCACCGGCAACGCAAGCAGTTGTGAATGTGCGTGAAGCACAAAGCGGAGAGAAGAAAAATGCGCGTTTCGCAGAACGCTTGCTGTTGCGTGTGCTGCGAGAGAATGCCGCGCGTACGCTTAACGTTTACGCGCGGTGCGTAAAACCGCGTGGTGTCGTTGTGCGCTCGTTTTGTTTCTCGCTCTCTCGCCATGTTTATGATGACTGTAGATTTTTCGTTTGATTCGCGTTCATTGAAAGCTGTACATGATCTATTTCTGGAGAAGCACCATTTAAATAATTTCTTCCATAATATGATTATTTCCAAAACCATCGTAATATGTGTGATAATGTGTACAAATCTTATTAAAATGTATTCTCATTATTTCACTCCACAGAAATGGCCGAAGGTAATGGTGAGGTTGTAGAAGAGATGGCAAATCAAAAATCTGGCGAGGGTGGCGACGGCGAACGAACGCAGGACTACTCAAAGCTGCTGGAATATGGATTACACGTCATGGTGCGTATAGGATGCGGTCCGTTAAAAACAAAAAGGATGTCGTCATCATTGAACCTTTTCGTTGCATGTTCTTAAAAACAAAAACAGGTCGCCGGTCGGTTGGATGCCATCTACAAAACGGGCAAACTTGCCCATTCGGAACTAGACGAGAGGGCGCTGGATGCGCTGAAGGAATTCCACGTAGAAGGTGCCTTGGATGTATTGGACCAGTTCCTAGACTCGAACCTCGAACATGTGTCGAACAAATCGGCGTTCCTCTGCGGTGTTATGAAAACGTACAGGTAAGCCGGAAACACCTCTGCAGCTCCTCACGCAGACGACTGATGCATTACCGGGGGGGGGGTTTTCTTTTCGCGCAGACAAAAAGTTCGGGCCACGCAACAAGGACAACCGGCACCTGCAGTCACAGTACAAGCGAAAGGGCCCGATGAGGAGAAAATTAAAGCAATTCTAGAGCGAACAGGATACACATTGGACGTCACCACAGGTATGTTGGATGCTGGATGCTGTTTTTGCTTTAAGCGTTACTCATATCCAATCGCTCACTCAACAGGACAACGCAAATACGGTGGCCCACCGCCGAACTGGACGGGCAACACGCCCGGGAACGGTTGCGAGGTGTTCTGTGGCAAAATACCAAAAGATATGTACGAGGACGAGCTGATCCCGCTGTTCGAAAAGTGCGGCAAAATCTGGGACCTTCGGCTAATGATGGACCCGATGACCGGCACCAACCGGGGTTACGCCTTCGTTACCTTCACCTCACGGGACGCGGCCTCGAACGCCGTGCGGGAGGTAAGTTGTTTCGGTTTGCGATTGATTTTCTTTTTCTCCCCCATTTACTGCTGATTCTATCGTTCGCCTCTTCGCCCCGGGGACTCCTTCACCCAAGGCTCCATCCGGATAGAGGAGGCGTCAGCAGCGTGTGTTGTGTTGAAAGTTACATGTATAATTGCTACCTTCCAACCCATGCCTCCACCTTCCTTCGTTCGTTCTTCCCGTTTTGCTCTTCCCTCGTTATCCAACTTCTTTATAGTTTGTCTCCAATAAAGCTTTGTCGCCCTTTTTGACATCCCCAACGATCCCGGTTTAACGATCCCAAACGTTTCGTATGAAAAAAAAACCACTTCTTTACTTTTCAGTTTATTTGTTTCGTAGTATGTCTATTTCTCCTAGTTTTAATTTTCGTGCAAGCACATAACAAGTTACTTATTTGTTTTATTATTAATTACCCTACAAACTTTCCACCCCTAAAATTAGGTGTACGTTTCCTAGAACGTACACATTTTTCCTTATCCCAAAAACAAAAAGAAAATTATTAAATCCTTCCATAAGTAACGTTTTTAGAACATAAATTTCCGTTTTTTTGGCCCTTCCGTCCTTCCGCATCTATATAAGTATATGTCCAAACCCTTTTCCCCACCGTAGTTGCCTTTTCTTTCCTATTAATATACGTTTGCACACAAAAGAAACAAAAGTACCGTTTCCTACTAATATCTATCGGAACATTAAAGTATGTAGTTTAATTTCGGTTTCTACTACATAACCACCAAAATAATTAAACAATTTTTGCAACAAAAAAAATTTGGTAAACTGCAAAATTAAATCGTTTCCCATCTGGTAGATTATGCAAAAAAAAACCCCAGCAAAAGCAAAACATATCCCCCTATAACATTATGCAAATGGTGGAATTTTGTTTTACAATGATGGTGTTGAGTAGAGGTGATTGGTAACAATTTATATAAATACTATCTATCTTAAGTGTATGTCGTTGTTTTACTAGTAGGAAACATTAGTGGGTTATCCCATTGTTTTTGTACTGCTTCACATTGTAATTGCAACAACCAAAAAAAAAAGCATACTTCCCAACATTTGGCACTGCTGAGTTCATAATTGGAACAATCAACAAAAAATGGAAAGGAAATACTTGCGCACCAACCCGGATTGGAGGTGATTAACTGACGTTTAGTGGAAAAGTTCTCAAACTTTAGAAAAGAAGTACAAAAATACAATATTTATTTTTTTAATTTTTACTGCATAAAGAATGTTGAATTGGAGATATTTCTTTCATTACTTTCCTTCACGTTTAGTGTTCGATAAATGGTTTTATTGACACATCCACAACGTTACCATGTTTTTTCAATGATGTTTCACTACTCCCCAATCAAACAAGCCTGGGTACCGTTAGGTGATCGATCCAAATCACCCTTCGATCTGGGTGTTTGTGAGGTTCAGCACCTTCCGCTGAACCGAAGGTGCACCATCGGAAGCGGAAACAAACAAGTTTGCTTTCTCCGCTCTAGTGTTTCTGTTGGAACGGAGCGAAAATAAAACAAAAGATGACTTCTGTATCCACCATCTGTGTCCGGTTGCAGCGTGTTTGCAGATGGTGCACACCGCGTCCATTTGTCACGTTGCTCTTTTAAGAAAGATGTGTGCTGCACGCGTCCATCCCAACGCGCTCTATTTCGCGTGATGCACGTGCCCTCGCACACGTGCCCCAAAGCGTAATAAAAAAAAAGGAAAGCTTCCCATTCGACAAAAAGGGGATGAAAGAGAATTCATCAAAATATGATTAATCCCTTTGCAGAACTTGTTGTTTTTTTTTTCGTTGTTGGAGACCCGGTATTGCATTGCAGAACGGGTTCTCGATCGCTTTAGGCGATCCAGCCATCGACCGGAAGATATCGATCACACATACACACACACACACAAACCCGAGTGCTATCAAGACCCTCTGTAACGATTTCCGTGCCCGGTGCTGATGAAATAACGGTACCAAATCGTCCATCCCTGAGTGCATTCGCCCAAAAAACAAAGCTTATGTGTTTCAAGGCTCTGAGCGCAGCCAAATGCACGCCCCATCGGATGCACTTCCGATGAAGACAAAACTAACGGAGTTATTGCGTGCCCACGTGTTTCCCGCACATGTGTGTGTGTGTGTGTGTGTGTATATATGCGCCATACGCTAGTAATCGGTTCCGGTTGCAGTTCTGTGAACTGTGGAGAAAGGTCGCACATTTTTTCGATGGCGAACTTTCTCCCATCCTTTGCATCGTTGACCAGCTGTCGGTTCACCATTTAACTGCCCGGCTGCCATTAGTTGCAGTTGTGCGATCCCAGAACTGCTAATAAATGTTCATCGGTTTGTTTTTCCCATTTTTTATTAAAAAAAATATCGTCATTTTTTGTTTTGAAGAACGGTTTTTTTCGATACCGTTTCTTTCGTTTTGTGACGTTTTCCTTTCCGTCACTTCACAACCAAATGCTTTATTTGCGATGATACAGCTGCATCTGCGGCCGGGTGCAGTCCATTACCGCTTTCAACTGAATTATCCTTTTTTTTGTCTTTGGTTAGGTTCCAAATGGAACCATTTGCATTTTCGCGCTACCGGATGCGAAAGGTGTGCGAAATTGGATGCGATCGTTATCTTTGCGCCATAAGTAAAACGTGTAAATATTCAAGCACACACTCCATTGAGTTGTCATATGTTTTTTGGTCAAGCGTCAATCACTTTTGCCAGAAAAGTTAGTAATAGTTGTTTGTTTATTTAATTGTTTAATTGTACAGTTGTGTTCATAATAATAGCAGTAGCTTCTCAGTTTCTTCTAAAATTATTTTAGCCACTTAAACTGTGTTAATATGCTGCTTTATGACGTCTCTAAGGTTTACTATCAATTTATGAAAATTATGGAAAGTAGCTCAGTGTATTATTTTGGATCGTGAAAATAAAAACATAACCAATGCTCTTGGGTTAGCCCCCACAAGTTGTCTGTGGGACTTAGACCGCTAGACTGCGTTGGTCACTCCAAAACATCAATTCGTTTTGTTTTAAACCACCTTTTAGCCAGTAAACTTGGGTTTTTAGGGTCGTTGTCCTGTTATCCGTTACATACTGTCGTCTTCTTTTGAACAATTCGAGACAGCTTAACAATTTTTGTTAGCGACTTTCGTTAAAAATATAGATGACGTAATATTCCAAAACCACCTTAAAAATATTCTTTATGCAATATCTGCACAAATTCTGAAGATAAAATAGATTTAATTAAAACATAAACGAAGCGGCACTCCTATTAATTTGAACATAACTGTACATCGTATGGATCTTCTGGTTCCAAACGCAGGGAGGCAAACGTTTTATTGTCCGTCAGCTTAGTAGAAAGCAGTATACTATTAGATCGACTCAGTTGTAAAAGTGTCGCCTTGTAGTAGTACTGTTCAGCAGTATGGGTTAGTGGGCGTATATCTGTATTCTTCTCATACGCATGATTTTACGACACTTTTTTTCAAAACTTCTTCTTCAACGTAATTACTCCTCAAATAGACACATTATATTAGCCTACCTAGTTGATCTGTTATAACTTTTCTTCTCTTGTACTGCATACATTCTTCGATTCTACGGTACAGCTTTAAGGAATGTTCCCTAGACACATTTCTCGAACGTTTTGTGTTCTTCTTGTTCAAGTATGATTTTAGCTTATCATTTCTCCTTCCATCCGCTGTCTATTGAATCAGTTCAAAATTGTTTCCCTCTATTCACTATTCTACCCCGAACCCAACCGCCACCCAATGTTACCTCCCCGAGCTCCATCTTTTCCCCCCGCCGGTACCACAGCCAGCTGTCACACACTGGACCAATATTCACAATTCTGTTACGTGCTTTCTGCTGGTGGTGCCCGGCGCATCAATTCGGCCAAAATTGTTACATCTCTTTTGTTCATCACATTATTTTTTTTTTCTCCATATCTGTTACCCCACAGCTCAATAATTATGAAATAAAGCCCGGCAATTGTTTGAAAATAAATGTAAGCGTGCCGAATCTGCGCCTCTTTGTAGGCAACATACCTAAATCTAAAGGAAAAGAAGAGATTTTAGATGAATTTGGTAAACTAACAGGTAAATCATGCTCAAAATTTTCTTATTTCATTGTTTATTATTTTCTTTTAAGTTCCTTTTACTTAATTCTTTTACAATTTTACTAAACAAAACAAAACCACCGTTTTGTGTATTTTTCTTCGTTTCCTCCGTTTTTACTGTTGAGTTACGTTACCCGTTTTTGAGTAACTTTTTTTTTCTTTTGTTTATGTTTCAAGTTTATTATAGTTTTATTTACTTTACATTTCCTATGCAATCGGTCCAGGCCCGTTCATAGTGAACGATTGTTATAGTTAGAGCCATCGAGCACGTTTCGAGCCGGTACAGAGGGAACGCTGGAAACGAATTGCTACAGTTTATGGCAATACCTCATGGGACGCCGCTAGGGCAATGGTTACTGAAATTTCAAACACACACAGCAATTTGAGAACAACCCGATCACGCAATAAAAAAGCAAGGACTAGCAAGTTTCGGAACGTACAACTCGATCCATTAGGGACCGTGTTTGAGCTGTAAATTGAATCGCTGGCTTAAGTTATGAATATCGAACGATCGTCTTCACCACTCCATGCTTCAGTGGAGGACTACATAAAACGTCGGAAAAAGCTTTTCCATCAGAAACATGCTTAGCTAGGTATTGCAAGCTTATCTATATCTTCTTAACCAAACTCAAGTCAGGATTATATTTTGTTACGCTTTTCATACAGCAACTCATCATAGTGTCGTGCATATGCATCAACCATTCGATGGCCTATGTCCGCCATTTTTATTTTGGAAAGGATCTGATGCTTGCGATGAGGTATCGTTGAAGCTTGATAAAACCTGCTAGCCCACTAGGCCTAGTAGCTGTTGCCGCTGTAATTACAAGTATACAAACTACGCAACGGAAACATAATTTTCTTTTATCGCTCATTAACTGCTTACAAGACGAGAACTTTCATATATTCACAATGGTTAAAGTGAGCCTCCACGGTGTCTACAGTATCAAGAATGTCTTTTTTTAGCTTTGGTTAAAATTTTCATCTCCAGTGCCCAATGGTTTTTTTTAATTAGTGCCGACACAAAACACACACACAGTCGCGTGCAGTGTTTTGTGTTACCGTTCGTTCATCGCCTTTCGTTTCTTTAAGCATCGTTCAAAACTCAGCATACTCTCATCACCATCATTAATGCTCGTTTCACACTTCACCTCGACCGAACATCCACCACTAGCGTAATTTTATGTTCCGCAGCTAAACGAACAACATCTCAACATATCGCATACTCACCACCAACATATTGCGCGGTTGGAATTATTTCTACATGTTACGGTTTAATATACTTTATGTGCATCGTTTCTTAATCAGCTGTGCCGTATTGTTTTGGTTGTTTCGTTTCTGTTCTTGCACTTTGTCAATAACACATATGGTCCCTAACAACGGTGTGCGTTGTTTGTATCATGGCTCAGGAAACGCATTGTGTTCGTTTGCTTCCACACACCTCCATGCTGGTGGTTGGATATGAGAAATTCAAAATGGCTCCAGTCATTATATATTTACCAAAAACAAAAATATCCTTTACAGAAGGATCTGCAAATTTTGTGCAAAATGCGTATACGTGCTTGATTTTTTTTTCTCTCTCTTGCGTTCCATTCTACACTTATCACATATCATCGCTATCCATTTTAGAACATTTACAGTACACCATCATCTAAAAACTTTCCTCTCCATTCCAACCTTTGTTTGTTTTGTTTTGTTTTAAGTTTTGCCCTACGAAACGTTTTTCATACCATCAGCTTATGATTTCAAATCTTTATTCCATCCATTTTAAGTTTTGTTTTAAAACAGTAAACGATTAAACCATCCCATGACGCTTTTTTTTCATACCCGCTCGCTACACATGTTCATTTTTCTTTTTATTTGACACATTGTTCCATCCAAACAGAAGCCATTTATTTGTTTTCTGCTTCATATGTACTTCATAATATTACACTGCTAGATAGAGTTTTACTTTTCCTGTTCCCCATTTACAAAATATATGGTCTTTACGGCAAAATCATTTTAAAAAACATCTTACCCGAAAGCAGCATTTTTACAATAATTGTGTAACGTCACAGGAGTGAATGAAATATCTCTCTCTCTCTTTCTTCCAAATAAAAAAAAACCCCATATCAACATTCACCGCGATATCCGCGCTTCCAGCTGAATGATTATGAAATTCGGAATGGCAAAAAGATTGGTGTCACGATATCGTTTAACAATCACCGACTCTTTGTCGGCAATATTCCTAAGAATAGAGATCGCGATGAGTTGTTAGAGGAATTTGCGAAACATGCACGTAAGTTTCAAACGTTCGCCCGGAACTGGACAATAAAAAAAACACACACAGATTACTCCCCACCCATTTTAAAGTTAGTACACACATTGGACGACAGCAGTTGTGTTGAACAGCTAAATACATAACGAGACCGATAAACACAGTAGTATTACGCGTAGTGGATGAAAACAAGCAACGGGATATGGCATCAAACCCGACGTTATTCGTACGAAAAGGAAGAATGTTGACGTTTCTGTTGCCCATTGGACTATTGGGATGCGTGTGGTAGACATTTTGGAAATTGGCATTGGATTTTATTCGAAGCACGACTTTGTACAACTATTTCCAGAAGCTCGTAGTTAAATTGGAACTTATAAAAGAACGAATCAAAACGATATCTACCGTTCGAGAAAACAACAACCATCACAGGAATTGAATAATTTTTAATTCTTGCAGGAAAAATTCTACACTTCATTCATATTATATTTCTTATGTAGCTTCGCTGATTGCTCACAAACGAAAATGCAAAATCATCCTTTGTGTCGAGCCTTCCCCACAACACACCCATTGGCGATCGGATTGGCATTGGAATTTTGATTGTTGTTTTCTTGTTTCATTGCATTCCCTTTTTATTACACACTTTGTTCATGTGTTATCGTTTTATTCATGACTTTGTTTTTGTATTGGAAGAATGCGTTTCAATTGGTTTCTTGAATTTTGTTTAATATATTGGTTTTACCGCAACAATAGCATAATGTAACAAATGCAACAAAAATGCATCAGGACGAAATGAAAAACGAAAAACCAGCTCGTATGTGTGTGCGCGTGTGTTGTATGCTTGCTTAGTTCTATAAACATTTTTGTTTCTGTTTTGGTATGATAATATGAAAAAAAAACACAAGAGAAAAAAATATTTCTAGTGCCTGAGTTTTCGTGTGTGGAACCGTTAATTACTTCCCTGCCCTTACAAGCTTGCTGCAATTGCATATCCCTTTGGCCCATAATGCTAACGATACAGTGGCATTGGTTTTTCGTCGTTCACCATTCGTCCCGGTTTGCGTAATGAATAGTGCGTGTGTGTGTGTGTTCTCAAAATTTGTATGCAAAATTTGAAATTTCTTGTCAAAACTGTAAATTGCAACATTCCAACAATGAAGCTCTGGTACTAACGAACCGTAAATGTCACGTGTGCCCGCCAACGTGCGTCGGTGATACGTTGCGTTGCGGGCCCACGTGTAGCGTACTTCGTACGAAAGCTAGTACACAGATACACGGATATTTGTATCGGTTGCACAAAACTACTACAAAAACGGAACAAAATGACAGTAGGGCCTCAAAACTGTTTCGGCGACGACGGCAGTGGAATGGAAAGTGTAAAACAAAAAACACACAAGAAAATACAAAAGGTCAAAATTTCCATCCCCTCAGTTCTGTAGCTTCACAATTTCGACTTAAAAGCGATACTGAATTTAAAACAAAGCAACAACAAAAAAAATGAAGGAAAAATAAAATGTGCATTCAAATTCATTTGCCAAAATCATAATAGCTGTATTAGACAACCCCGGTAGCGTTTGGCATTTGCTAGGCAAAGCCTGTTTCGTAGTGTGGAATTGTTGGACAATCTGAAATCGAGTCAAATAATTGGACAATCGCTGTGCTACAATTATGTTCGATTGGTCAACCGTTTTGGCAATCATAGAATTGTCTGGCTACAGTACCAAACATAACGTTGAAAACAAAACTCAACCTCCCCGAATATCTGGTCCATCCCGGTTTTCCCCTATAATATATTATGCTGTGCCAACAGCGAGATAAAAATCCCTTTAACTGATCGCATCGATCGGATGGTGCACTCAAGCCAATATTTGCTACTACACTATTAAAATCTGGCTCCAGCTCAAGGTGCATCAAAGTGCAACAGGAATGTAAAGACCACCATAACCAACCTCACCGCGCCCCTTCGTGTCGATTGGTAAACGGTTTTCGAGTGACAACTTGATGTATCAGCACGTAAATAACGTTCCCTCCCGTACCTCACAGAATTCGGTTTTGCACTCCCAAATTCGAAACGAATGCGCCCAGCTTTACCATGTACAGCTCTCTCGTTCGGCCATCTGGATCCTACTCATTCGGTGTACCTTCCTCACGTAATGACTGGAGACCCGTACATACAGCATATGTCTCAGCAAAACACCACCATCGCACCAATTGTTGTGTTATAGATGGAGACAGTTTGCTTTGAAGCCGTAGTTTTGACAAATGTGATATTCGGTTCTTCCTTTTTTTTTTTGTTTTCATTTCCAGTGGTGTGTTGTACGTGCTTTGCCCTACTTTTGACCGTCTGGTATAACTGCCATGTGTACAGGATGATACATATTCTCTGTTTTGTTTTTTTGTTAGCCAAAAACCCAATTGTTGCTCCCTGCCCTCAAACCCTCAACACCCCAACGACCCCCCCTCTTCTTACTCTTACTATCTTTCTCTCTATCTCAAACTGCCTGTTCCAAGTGTACCTTTTCTTTGATCGAACATTTGAGCAGAAAATTTATCAAAACGCCACATATGTTAATTCTTTTTTCCACTCTCCATGTACGAAACAAACTCTCGTAACTGTATGTTTCTTTTTCTGTCAGCTCTTCTTAACCAGTACACTTCTGTTCCCTTTTTATCCAACCATTGAATACTATACCGCCACCACCACCACTACCACACAGATATGTTTCTTCCGATTTATTTTCTGTCCAATTTTTTTGTTATTGTTTTCCATTGCCAGAATTCCCACACAAGTTGTATGTTGTATGATGCGTAAACATAAGTCTGTTTGTTAAGCGGAAATCCACCCCTTCCTCCCCTGGCCCAACTCTAGAATAAATTGCGCGAGTAAAACGCGTTTATGCTGCGTCGCAAACCCAGCTCATGATCAGTGAAACAATTTTGGCAAATGAATTTGGCTCTTTATGCAAAAAAAACAATATGAAAATGAAAATTCAATCTGCGGAACCATTAGTGAAATGATTAGTGGAAACAAAAAACTAAAATGTCCACGAGAGTGGAGCAAATCGGAACTGAGGGTATGTGCCTAGCACTAGTAGGGTGAATCAGTGTGTTTTCGTCTGATATCTGATAATTAAATGATTGGTAGCCGTTTTGTTCAACAATGCTTGAAATGATGCTCAACTGAAACTATAACAAAAATCAAATTAAAATAAAAACACTCAAAACACACTGATCTTCAATGAAGTAAGCAATGGTATAAATTTTGCTTAAAATTTTAAAACTCAGTTTAGTTTACAATATGGTAGACTACCAAAAAAAAGGAAACATTAGGAAACGAAGAATTTCAACTCTTACCCACTTAGTCTTAACTGTCTTAATCTTCTCGCCTTTGTATGCATTAAGACATACCAATGCGGTCTAGAACATAGTACCGATACTAATATGGTTTCTTCTCTTTATTTGTTTTCCCCCTCCTTCTCGCGTGATCATTATCTAAAACACACAAAAACCATTGATCCGGTGAATTGATGTGTCGTTACCGAAAAAACACAAAACAAAAACTTGCAATCTAAAATTATTACAGCGGGACTTGTGGAGGTAATTATTTATAGCTCACCAGACGACAAGAAAAAGAACCGAGGCTTTTGCTTCCTCGAGTACGAATCACACAAGGCAGCCTCTTTGGCAAAGCGGCGACTAGGCACCGGACGGATAAAGGTATGAACCTGGGGCGCTGGTTATCTCCTCAAGCAGAATGTCGCAATGTCTCATGTTTTGTTTTGTTTTTGGCAGGTATGGAATTGTGATATAATAGTAGACTGGGCCGACCCACAGGAGGAACCGGACGAACAAACGATGAGCAAGGTCAAAGTATTATACGTACGAAACCTAACACAAGACACGAGCGAAGAAAAACTGAAGGTAAGAAACACGGGGTGGCTTTGTGAACGGAAGAATATGGTAGTTGAGAACTAGCGTTGATAATTAAACAACATTTTCGAGAGCTGAATCGCAGAGAGCTTGAATAACTCTTTTGGGAGTCTAAGTCTTTCAACTAATCTGACTCTTAATTCCGTTAAAATTCTTTACGCCCTGAATCTCTATAGTGAATAACAGCTCCCCGAGAGTAAGATTAATCAAAGTGACAGTCAAATGAACCAATAATTATAAAATTCAATCTTTAGAAAGATTCAACTCTCTAACTCACTCTTATTTGCACAGACTGATGGGAACTAAAGAAGGGAACTATAATTCTTTTTAGTGGGGTGAGTCAGAGAAGAAGAGTGATTTTAGGGATTCAAATCTTCTACTCACTCCTTTCAGATTGACATAAAAAATCATAACAATAAATTACTCACTCACTCACTTATTTACTCACGCACTCCGTTATATCTCTGCATTGAAGAACGACTCACTCCTTTACGTTTCAACTCACTCTTTTGAATTCCAACAGAGTCGGTACAGAGAGAAATTGCATTCCAATACGAATAATGAGTGAAACCAGCTCACTCACTAATACTTATTACTTATTTTTTACCTGAATTATCATCACAGGAAAGTTTCGAACAGTTCGGCCGTGTTGAGCGAGTGAAGAAGATTAAAGACTACGCATTTGTTCACTTCGAGGATCGCGACAATGCTGTGAAAGCAATGAAGGATCTGGATGGCAAAGAGATCGGTGGATCCAACATAGAAGTAAGTCAATATTGCATCAAATATTCCCCTATTTAGGACTATTTACCAAAGAGTCGACGAATTGCATACAATAAGTGGTTTTCGGATTGAAATGTATCCGCTGGATTATTGATGATTTTGTTTCTGTTCGCTTCTACAGGTATCGCTAGCTAAACCCCCGTCCGACAAAAAGAAGAAGGAAGAAATACTACGAGCACGTGAAAGGCGCATGACTCAGTTTCTGCAGACTAGAATAGGCTTGGTGAAGTAAGTATTTGCATCGCCAACGAATGGCATGCATGGTACCATAACGCATTAACGTTCTTTGCTTTACCTTTTCTTCCCCCGCAGTACGGTTCCATCGTTTCCCAGTATGTCGCCGCAGCATGCCGGCATGATGCCCGGTGCGATGCCACCGATGCGAGTGCCTAGCGGACCGGGAGGTCCGCGTGCTCCGATGCGGGGCGGCCCGATGGGCGGCCGGGGCGAGTACGGTAAGTGACACAAATTATCCAATATCTCTCCGTTCGCACACACGTGCAAACCTTTCACCCGATACCAACCCACACAATTTCTAGCTGTACTTTTTTGTGCCGTACAAATTGGCAGTATTTGTTTACAATTATATCGAAACCTTCGTAGTGATATGCATAATAATCGTAATCGTCGATAATCGACTGTTTTATTGGAACCCTTAGAACATTTGCAAACTGTTGTACTACTTTATAGTTGAACGTTGAACGGAAAAAATATCGATATTAAATGGCACCGAACATTCGTTTTTGGCGCTAGTGAAACGAATTAGGAATCATAGTAAGAACCACTTGTTAAATATATATATACATACACACACACTCATACTCACGCACAAACTCAAAACAGTGTGTATATATGTGTGTGTATATATATTGTCCGTCGTTTAGTTTGCTGTCCTAATGCGTTGCAAATGCAAAACAAAGGAACGATTGCAGTAGACCAGCAAGAAACAGCAAGAAACAAAACTCGACCAGATCGACAATTCCCTAATTGACTAAATACGAAAAAAATCGAGAAAGAAACATAGTAACTGTATATGGTGAATGCTACTTGTTTAGTAGCGCCAGTGGTAACAATACAGCAAAATTACAAAGTTAGCCCGGAATGATCCCAAAATTATCTTGTATCTTCTCTCTCTCTTTCACTCTCTCTCTCTGCTGCCCATAATTGCTACCGTTACAAATCTTTAAAACAATTTTTAAAAAATTAAATTGGATCACAAATTAAACGTTAAATGCAAAAGCACACACGCATAATAAGAGTAAAGCAAAAGTCGCAGATCAAAATATTTAGCAAATTTCATATCGAGGCAAGCAAAGCAAAAACACAAAACAAAAATTGTTTTATGTAATGCTCCGTTCTTGTTTTTTTTTCTTTTTATTTTCTTTTTGATTAACCATTAAGTTTCCATTTTTTATTATATTATGCATTTTCGTTCCTTTTCATATGTGTTAAAGTTGTGTTTAATTTTTCGTACGTCGTGAACGTCCCAGTTGAGCGAGCTGTACAGTTATGCGAACATGCTGCAGTTGTACAGAAGAGTAATGAAAGCAAGTTTGGAAATGAAATTCGTCTATTTTGTTTTTTTTTTCTTTCAAATTCCAACTATGCCCCTGTGAAAAGGCTCAACTCCGACTGCATGTACCTAACTAAACACCGAAAGTATTCACACCAGCAAACCCCAAGTTCTCTTGCGTTGAACCGTTTCATCTTTGATTCCAATGTCCTGTGGAAAACGCACACATACACAACACCTTTGGGCTTCCAATATATTATTCTTTTTTTTTCGAGTTTGTGTAAGTGTGTGTGTGCGTGATGACTAGAGACAGTAAATAACTATCATTGCAATGTGTGTGTGGTTGCATTGAAGTTCCTGGGGATGCATAGCCAACGCCCAGAACAATAGAAACCAGTAGAAATCTGTAAATCTTCCACGTCCAACTCCAAGTCAAGAGACTACGTTCTGGCCTAACAATGATTCCCATTTTGTTTAAAGAAAGCAAATTTGTCTATACTGCATGAAACGTTTTTTTTTTTTCAATTGACGATCACAATTGACGTACAAACCGTTCACACAAAAACATACTAGTATCTAAAACAAAGGAAACTGTTGTTGTTTATTATTATACCTTTTGCAATGAGAAGCGTAAATTCTACAAACACAAAGCGAGCAATCAAATCGTATCGAAAGTAGTTATTGCGTAGGTTTAATGTGCCAAGATTGTAAAAAAAAAAACATGACAAACTCCTTTTGTAAATATAGTTTCGAGCTCTCCTTCCCTCCTACCCTTATACGCTGTAGCAGTAAATTAGCCAACACTTTAGGTAGGAAAGCAACGTATATAGCGCATCAATGCTGGTGTAATCATATCTAATGAAACAGTGCAGATGTTAAACTATACTGCGTTTCACTTCCTGATCGCATAACATATCTTTTATCCCCTTCTGGAGCTACGGAACAAGCGCATTGACGAAAGTCAAACTTTTTAAAACATTTCAAAACATTATTGTGCAAGGTGGCTTATTATGCTCGAACGAGGTTAAACCATTTAATTTAAGGTAACTCAAAGCTAAGTACAAAATCTATCAAGCACACGGAAGCAAACATCATCTATGGGAGTAGTATATAGCACTGCTCTCGCCTTTCTCTCTCTCTCTCTATTTCTGCATATGTCTTTTAATACTTCTTTTTTGCAAAACTACATTCCACCGTTTTCATTAAACCATGCCATTTATCCAGCAGGCGAAACTACTACTGTAGTGCTTCATAATCAAGACGTAGCTGTAATGTGTGTATTGCATGAGTAGATTTTTTTTTTAATTTCATTTATTACAATTCGCGTATTTGCGCCCCGAACAATTCCCGTACCAGCCGTGGTACGAATAGCGAACGCACGAAGTAAAATATTGTAATAGAACATTCAATACAACCCGAACGCGTGTAGTGTACAAGTAGGTTATAAAGAAAAACTCCCAAAACGTATTTTAATTGGGTAAGTAATTGTTCTTGCACAAAAGCGAATGAACAAAACTCACCACTACACCGTTCCGTACTGCATAGACAAGCAAGTAGTTGATATAGAGAGCTTTCTATCGGAGAGCCATCGTAGGGGTTTCCCTTCTATGCGTTGATTTAAGTTCTTTGTTTCTTATGTTACAGTTTTTGATTAGTTTTTATTTCGTTTGTCAAACGTATCACGTATAGTTTTGCTATTGGTAAATTGTTACGTTACGAACATTAGAGACTGCAAGAAAAACAAAAAATGGTGGGAGAAGAGAACAACACGCCCTGAATCGCTACTCCCTCCTCTAAATTGTGGCAAAAAGCTCTCTAGCACGGTTCGAAAAACTAGTTCGTGGTTTCTTTCTGGCATTTGAAGATATCAAAATTTTCCCTCCATATAGTCAAAATTTGTCAACCGTACGCAACGCGAAATCATACGCGCATAACCAAAACGAAACAAAAAAACTATGCATTCTAAATTTTACATTTTTAGGACGATACCGTGGGCAAAATTTCCAAATTCGCTATGAAAAGTACAGGCCGCATTTTTCACGCGTATTGTCGCAAATGGACGTAACGCTGAGGGCAGCCCGGCAGCAACGAGCGCATCCAAAACGTGATCAAAAATTCGCTACCCCAGCACACTGTTGCCAATTCGTGCAATCGACTCCGTACGGACCGTATCATCGTTACGTTCATGCCTTTACGATGCTGAGTACACAGACCAATGCTAAGCGAAGAGTGCATTTGTTGGGTTGTTTTTTTTCTATCTGTTCTCTGTTTCTCTATCTTTCCCGTTCTCCTGATTTCTGTCGTCCTTTCAAAACATGCTACTGTGGCGCTACTGCTCTGCTACCGGTCTCTTCTCAATCCGCTCGAACACGAACCCAACCGACACCCATATTTCCCGGGGTGTGTCCCGGTGTGACGGTTTGGTGACAACTTGCTATGCAAAAAACGCCTTGCAACACCTTCATGCGACCAAACAATGCTACTCGCGTGTCTGCATCTCACCATCCATTGGGCGTTCGGGCACGGAAACGGATGGGACTGGTATAATCCTTTCGGCCTTAAACACTCACAACACTTACACGAAAAAAAAAAAAACAAAACAAAAAACACAAACCCACTCGTACTAAATGTGTACCTTGCGACACTTACGACTTACTGTACAACATGATCGCTGGATGGCAGAACAAGATTACGATGCGTACGGATACGCGGATTATACGCACCGGAGCATGGGATCCTCCGGGTATTATGAGGCATCGTCATATTACGACGACTACTACCGTGGCAGCGGCTGTTACGGTGATGGCGGCGAATACTATCTCGACTACGCATCGAGTGCGACGGCGGCGGCCGCAGCCGCAGCTGCTGCAGCCGCCGCCGCCGCCGCATTTTCCACCGGTTCCGGCCATCACCATCATCACCATCATGCACCATCGCACCATCACAGCCACCACAGTCACAACTATCATCATCACCATCATCACCATAGTGCCGCTGCCGCTGCAGCCATTGCCGCCGCGGGAGCACGCAACAGCAGTGCGCTAGGGCGCCGGTTGAAACTGTTCTAGGCATCCTGCCACAGCTGGAACGCACACAGTACTGCACGGTTAGCCACAAGTCTCGCCACACGCGGGACGGGATAGTAGGGTACGCTGTTGTCATCACATTCAAAAACAAAACAAAAACACAACTACCATTGCCGATACTTGCCTTAAAGCCGTGCGGGCGTCGTAAAGAAACAAAATCGCGACTACACCTCTTTCAATGATGGACACAGTTTGTCCAAACGGTCGCCTAGGAGAGAAAACAATCATTCATGCAATACACAGATGCAACTTTTTCGTTGTCGTAATGGCACGTTACGTGAAAACAACCAAACAGGAAGAGCAGGCTCGTGACATGATGCTACGTATTACAGTAGACGCTGAAGTAATAATTCCAATCTTTTGGAACGCTTTTTAGTTATGGTTCTAGCTGACAATTTCTGCTTTATTACCGCTTTTAGTTATTAACTGGCTTTTTTCATTTTGCCTTAGTTCGATTACATATTAAACATTACGCTTCGTCGTTTTTTTTTTATAATTTGTTGTTATTTTTTTCCATTTCATAGAACTCTTGTATTTATCTCGTCCTAGTCTTACGATGCTAATCAGTGTTTCCATGATGCACTACTGCGTTAAATACTGATTGACTCTTTCGATTGCATTTTGCTGTCTTTTATTAAAAGCAGTTTTTTAAATTAAAAACAAAGCAAATTATTAAACCACCTTGTCCTACCCCCTTTTTCGGCATTCATTTTAACAATAGCTAACAAAATGCTAACAACATGTTGCAAAATTATTTTATCATTTCGAAAAAAAAACAAACAGCACAATTTCGGCTTTATGAAGAAAATGGACTTGTTGTAGTTCCTTTACAAAAACCTCAATTCTTTTGGAAATAGAAATGTTAGGGAAAGGCAGCACGCTTACCTTAAGACCGAACAGAAAGTTAAAATCTATCCGTTTTAAATATTTCAAACGACAACAGCAAACTACTTGATAGTAGTGTAGGAAGTAAATGGTATCATGAACGCTTTCGTGTTTTTGATGTATGAGTTACTACCAGAATACGTTTAAAGCGAAGGGCCCGCTGGCAATTATTTAAGTGTGATAATTGATTTCTATTTCGTTCTCTTTTTTATATATCTAACGCGTTTTTGCTTTTTTTCTTTTTCGTTTTCTTTTCTTTTATGTTAAATGCTCCCTACTTTCAAATCGTCCTGCCTTATTACTGTTGCAACGATACAAATCAATGTAAACCCCAAACAAACAAATCGCCGTGCTGCGTATCGGTACGTGTGCGCCAATTTATTATAAACGTATTGCAAACCGAATGCGCCTCCCATCCACTGTTATTTGGTTGGGATAACGGGCCGGGTTTTGCGTGTAATGTAAAACGAAACATACGCGAACAATCTGCTAAACTGTGTTTCGCACCAAAAAATCAACGATCTTCGTGCAACTCACTGTATAACAACCTGGTGCAACACACGGCTATCGTATCATCACGTGTCTAACAACACATCTCGTCACGTATCGTCCTCATCGTCATCTGGGCTAAAATGAAACAAACGAACAATACGCTAATACAAATAACAAAAACCTTCCAATATCGTGTAAATTATACGATCGCGTGGATTGACGCCAACGGCAACCGTGTAATGCAATGATTGCAATGAACACAAATGCGGTACAAATCATACAAAAAATCCTTTGACGTGGATGCGCACACAATCAACCAATAATGTTCGACCCTTTGACCCAATTTTTATCGCCTATTCTGTTTGTGCGCATTTGTGATATGTATACATCACCAATCGACGTTGATTATCGTTGCAATGAAACCGTGCAATACCTCATGACATACTGAAACTAAACCAACACAAAAAAAAACAACAAAACCATCGTGCGAAATTCCTCTACAGGAGGTTGGTCATGGACGTGGAACCATGGCACATGGCCGAATCGCTGGGCACCTTGGCAACAACAGCCACCAGGCGGCCCCACCGGGTCAGCTAGTGGGCATCGCGGGGGTTCAGGAACAAATCGCGGGGGAGGTGGCCCATGGGCTGGGTCAAACTCGTCCCAGCGTGCATGGCACCCTGCGCGTCAAACCAAATATACCAGGTGAGGACGGCCCCAGTCTTAAGAAAAACGACATCCCCAAATATACACACCACATCCCCGACCCCCCCACACACACATACACACAAATTACTGGAAAAATAAACAATGAAAAAAAATAACACACGCGCAAGTAATTAGCAAAATGAAGAGACAATGTAATGTCGCGAGACACGGAAATAGAGACAACAACACCTGCCAGCTATCGGCTTTCCACGCGTGTCACACTCTGCTGTGTGATAAACACTGAAGCTACTGACCGCTAGTACATACGTAGCGCGCTACCAATTGTGAAGTTCAATCCAAGAAAACAACAGCAACTACTACCTTCTACTCGAACAACTTCAGTGTATGTGTGTGTGTGTGCGTGTGTTAAACATTCGGAACGACCTATTCCGAACTATTAACTATAACAATTGTTCGTAAGGATTACTGCCAATTCAGTGTAATATTCTTCTCCGTCAAATCCTATTCGTTCTAAGGCGGCAGCGTGTTTTAATTGTGCTGCGTGTAATATTCAAGATATCCACTGTTTGCAGGTGGGAATATGATACACATAGATAGAGTTTTATATGTATTTAAAATGAACGATAATGTTTGTAATTGTTAGGGACGATGCAAAAATGAATGTGTATCCTGTGTATCGCCCATACCGGAGCGATTTTGCTAACCGTTCTACCGTGCGTAACTTTCACCCAAAAGTAGCAGCATACACTTGTCCGTGTTACAAGATTATTTCGTCTTTTTTTTCTGCCTCCTATCTTTCTGTAACAAAATTTTCATTTTTGCATCGTTTGATAAAATTTGTTTTTTTGTTTGGTATTACTTTATTTTTGTTTTACACGAATTGATTGTGAACGCATATTACGATTGTTTTGTTTCTATTTCATTTTGATTAGTTCGCCATTAGCCAATTAAGTCTGTTGTATTTGCATTACTTTTCTTTTGTAAGAAATTAAATTGTTTTATTTTCAACCTTGTAATCACTACATCTATGTTTGGGAATGTCACCGCACACATGTTTGAACTTTCGTTTCATTACCTATTAATAATTTCTGCGTAAAAGCACAGCGCTAGATGTGTGTGTGTTTTTTTTACTTATAATAAAGTAAACTTCTCAATGCGCCAGAAACTGTTTACAAGAGTAGGAGATCACGACAAGAGATTATATGTTGCATACTGATCTGAACGTCAGTTTTATACGTATTTCTCACTCTCTCTTCGGCAATTGTTAGGGTCGTAGCCTTGTACACACAGTAGCACGTATCGGTGAAGCGCACTGAATGTGAATGAACACGAAAAAAAAGTAGGAAATAATGTAGAATCATACGCGCGATTCAGAATGCAGATAAATGCAGAGATACGTTAAAAATCGAGACTATGTAGTGCAACCGAATTATGTAATGTCACGCTGTAATACTAAACGCGATTAAGAGATAAGATACAATCGCCCTAATTAAACAATTACCTTAAGCGTACCGTAAGCAGGAAAGGGTCTCCATTTGTTTAGCAAGAAAACTGATAGGGATATTAAGCGCAAGGACAGCAACAGAATCGATTAGTATTCATAGGTCTAATACACATATAAAACATGCTAGCACGAGCGGTCTAGCGGTGATGTAATTGCTGCTAAGTATCAACAGTACCAAGAGGATGTGTAATGCTTCGAACATTGATAAGACGAAGGAAATATCCAGTTACTTCAATGGTCCATCCCTTAGGAATCACCCGCTGAATGTCACTCCACTATTTGTTTAATGAATGTGACATTACTGTTGGTTTTATTTTCCCATCCGTAATACTATAAAGCATTATTGCGAGCACACATCATACTATGTATTAGATCGGTTAATCTCTTCTGTTCGGATTTTGGCGTCTTGCGCAAATGACTAAAATCTGTTTCTTCCTTTAGTGTGATGTTTTATTTCCGTTTTGTATTTTCCGTTGCTTTTTCTAAACATTTCGATTTTCTTCTATTATGATTTTGAAATATTCCACCTTAACAGAGGTATTAAGACGTCGCCGTACAGTCTGCTCATGCCAATATTCGCGCCATAAGCATAACTCATTCCGCAGCACATTACTTGACTAGTAAGAAAATCCACCACCTTGCGAAATGGACAAAACTAACTTTCTAGTAACAATTCTATTTTTTTTTTTAATTTTTGCGTATTTTAATGCTTCCCTTTCTCTCCCTCTTTCCCGCGCCATTGTTATATGCTGCACATGACACAAATGCTTTTCTTTGCCATATTAACCAATCACTGCCAATGGGGATGGGTAACACTCCACTCCTTTCATCGAACCATCGTCCTATAATCGGCGTCATTCAAGGCACACGCTAGGCGATGTGATTTTGTTGCGCTAAAATTAGCTTCAGAAGAGCGAAACAAATGTAGCGAACGCAAACCAGCATAATACAAACGTACAACCCTTTCGAACGAGTAACACTTCTCATTTGTAATAGAGTAATGCAATATAATAAACAACAATAGTTTACAAACCTAGCAAATAATACAAGAATCAGTCAATTGAAGAAAAAGACAAACAAACTGCAAGACCATTTACAAGAAGACCGCTTATAGAATGGGATGCGGCACTATTAATACTAATCGATTCGATAGCTATGATAACAGGATAGAGCGATACAAGTAGAATTAATCACGCGACAAGGAAGAGATACAGTGCTAGAGACATATTTAATGTTTTTTATTTGTTTTATTATTATTTTTTTTGCAACTACGATTCTATGCGCATGTTAACCAAGATGTATAGGACAGGGTTAAACGTAAGCAACAAAATTTTGTACCTTTAGTAGCAATTCAAATGTGTATTATGTACAATGGAATTATCGACAACAATAAAGTGACAAGAAAATAGACCTGCTTTCTTTACGTCACCACTTGGTTAGTTGCAAGCTAACACACACACAAAAGATGCCGAAGAGAGTTGAACCGCATACGAGAGGGTCGGAAAAAGCACTAATACAACGCAACAAAGTACGGCGTTTTAGCGAGACAAATGCAACCAAACTATAGTTGAAATCGGATTCAGCATCTTATGTTATTTATAATTTTGCAGAATAGTTTTTTTTTATATAACTTTATTAGCAGTAGCTTTTCGTGTGAATTGGTAACAAATCTTTTTGCACATATTTTGCCTAAATTTTTATATTCACTATCCAAGGTAAGTAAGAAAAAGGAAATTTTTGTGCCTGTGTTGAATTGTTGTACAAGTTCAATTAGCTCTTTTTTGTATGTGAAATTTAAAAATCAAGAGAGAAAGATACTGTATCCATTGTTGTATTACATATTTGCGAATGCAACTTGCTATAGCATACCTAATCTAACGTTCACGGTGTCACTTTTGTCTGTCTCGTTTTATGGCAATCAAAACATGAAACATTCCCTTCTGCTCTTGGAACTCCTTTCAACTGTAAAATGGTTCATGAAACAATGGCAGATCACGGATTTTACTTGAGCGCTCGAAATCCCCATACATACTCTTCTCCGATTTATTAAACTTTTTGCAAGAAACGAACAGATGTTAAAAGCAGTGCAGTCTTTCTGTAAACCGCTGCGTTCCATTGAAGGTGATAGTCGGTTCCATTCACCCCGAAATATTACTCAAAACTGAACATGATCGATCTACAGGCTGATTGCGCTGTTTATTATTTTTTTTGTGAATTATCATTTCAATTTTCCTTCTGTTATTGTTTCCAATAGTTTGTACTGAATAAACAGAATTTTAAAATTGTACGGATTATTTAAATCACAAAGAGAGAAGATGTTAGAGGTACACCGTTGTTGTGAAAGTCAAAATGAAAGCCAAACAAGGAGAAACGGGCAATCCACGAAAGAATCTCGATACTAATCAGTGAAATAGAAACAAAAGCAATGTAAGCAAGGAAATTCAAGCTCTGAATAGTATAAAATGTGTCTTGCCAAGGTGACAAACAAAATTATAGCACTATACCAGTGAAGCAATGCATTGTATTACCTAACTTTAGGCGTAAAATATTAGCGCCGATGGAGGCGCCTGGTGGCGCACTCAAAATACAGTCGTTCAATGATTGTGAGAACGATAGCACGATCAATAGGGCAGTGATCAGTCAGTGTACATTTGTTTTTCGAGTAAAAAAATAATAACCATTAACATAACAAAAAAAAACTTTACTTAACATTTTTTTACATTGTACTAATGCCATTTGTTTATCTCTTCCCACTCTTTCCACCCATCGTATTGCGGTGCAACGGACACGTTCATCGAACAGCAATCGGTAAGCGCAAATTCGAAGGAGGTCCTCACAATCAAGGGGACATAAAACGACGCTATGGAGCATTAGCAAATTTTGGTAATAACTGGGGCAGTCAACCATTGCCCCAGCAGCCACTAGGGGCAAACGGTGGAGAACAATGGTATACCGATACCTACTCGGCGTGGAGCTAAACACTCATAAACATACACATACCCCATTTTCCCAATTCGTCAACTTCGTCAACACTCATAGGAACCCCACCAACATAATCTACGGTACATAAAAATTCGCCACTGCTCAGCAATCAAACAATCGGTATCTGGACGAACTGTGCGAACTTGCGCCCGTGAACGTGTCAGGCGCATCAACGGGAAGCGCAATTTAGTGTTAATTATGTACTCGACACCAAATTCTACTCTTTTAACCGTGAACTGTATGGATGGATAACAAAAATACACACACACACACACACACATTTACATAAATATTATGGAAAGTTTTGTTACGCAAATAGAGTGAATGTGAGGAAACAGGGAAAGCGGCGATGGAAATGGTGAACGAGAACATGAGTATACACGTACAGTAGGGCAAACAAAAGCACCAGCAAAAAGTTGATAACTGTGCGAATACAAAGGCACAACGTTTTAGAGAATGATTATTGTGTGGCAAAAAGAGATAGAATGAAACATTACAAAATTAAGAGGAAAACAAACGGACTGATTTTATTTGTCGCATTATTCTAAAGAAAATTTCTCTCGAGCAAAGGAAATTCTTTAACGCACTTTGAACATTGTAAACTAGCGTAGGGAGTACCATTTCGTAAACGTCAAAAGTAAGCGTCGAGGGGAAAAAGGGAAATGTAAAGCGGACCGAGGTTTTCGGACGGGAAAAGAAAATTATTAACGTGAAAACATAAATCAGTGCTAAAATTAAAAAAAAAACTTAAACACGAAGACAGGGAAAACACGTTGTGCAGGAAAGAGGGTTGTTGTGCGGCATGAGATAGGTGCACAAACATGTTTTAGGCATCGCTAAAGCGAAAATCACAATCTGGTTGGTTAGTTTTCTTCAAATCATTTCCACAAAATAGCTCTATCAACCGTAGACGAATGTCATCCCAATTCAACTCCGCGCTGAGTGAGGCATAACAAAACCGCACACAAATACGGACACCGGAAGATTTGTGCGTGCGTGAGGCGATAGCAATTGAAACGAATGAAGAGCGAGTATAATTAGGCAAAAAACAAAAAAACATGAAATCGAGATCTCCACCGTTTTACAAAATCAATATTCACAAAAAAAGAGAAACTTAGATATGTAGAGAGACGCGTTAAAAACAAATTAAAACTTGCCCCTAACTGGCATAATTACCAATAATTTCTAATTGCTTGTGTGTAAGTGGGAGGAACGTATATGGGAGCGGCCGGCCACGCGGAGGTGTGCAGCGAGTGGGTGACGCTACCTGCCGCCAGTGTAAAGGATGTTAAATAAGCGTGATTAAGATTATGTTTTCGATTTATTTCAAATTTAATTTCGGCATACTGTTTCGAATGCAAAAACGTGTGACTGCAAAAAGGGAAGTAAGCAAAGTAATAGGAGCAAGTAAAAGTAAAGCAAAGGAAAAAAGAAGCAAAACATGTTGGAAAACAAAGTCAGGCACATTACAAAAACGCAAAATTAAATGCAAATCGCAAAAACTCTTATCGTGATAGTAAGTGAAAGTCGAGCATTCGATTGGTGAATTTTTTTTTTATAATGTTTCGTTAGTAAAAATCGTGAAAAGAGAAAAAAGTTTATTTTGAGTTATGTTGGATTTGTTTTGTATTGTTCTTGTTCCTTCAATTTAATTTTGAGACAAAACAAAGCGCAAAACATGTTCTTGCGCATATTGACAAGTGTATATAGGAGCGAATGCTAAAAAACGAATCAAAGAGCGATAGGAAGAGAGCGGAGAAGGAAAAGTTAATCCGATTGATGAAGAAAAAAAAAAACGTGTACGGTGTGCGAAATCGTTGACGATAACATAACAACACCTAACAAAAAAAAACAAGTTTTTTGTTTTAAAAATCGTTTTTTGTTTATTCTTTCGATGGAATATTTATGTGTACATTCAGGCCAATCGGTTAAAAAAAAAAACAAAGTAAAAGTGAAACTGAACCTTAAATCTGTGGTGTGATATATTCGGAAAAAATGTGAAGAAAATTCGGTAGCAAGAAGAAGAAACCCCTTAGGGAAGGGAAAAGAAGAAATTACAGCAAAAAAAAACCAGTCACGGTAAAAAAGTGTAAATTAGTATGCTAAACCCATAGGGGAGAATATAAAGTTGATTCTAGGCTTATTTTTTGGTTGTATAAGTTTAAACGTAAAAGAAGAAGAGTAAATGGAGAAAAAAAAACAAAACACAGTGTGTACTAACTAGACAAACAAACAGGAAGAAATGAAAATACGTTTCGGCAAATAGTGTTCAAATTTTTAAGAAGAATTGACGATTAAAAAGTGATTCAATTTTTGTAAAACGCTTTTCCAACTGCAAGGAAGTATAAGTATTATTCGGGACAGCAACAAAAAGAAGGAGAAAAAACGTTATTCTCTGTAGCGAGCGTGAATTGAAAACAAAATTAAACGCCAACAGTATGGCACGAACATTTGCGTATTACTTTCGTTATAATTTCTTTCCGGTTACTAATAACCACCGTCACCATCCCACTCAGTGCGGTTGGCTACGCGTTATTACTTATAAAAATTTTTTTACCAAAAAAAGAAAAGAAAAAATCAAGGAAAATTATTCCCGTGTTCATTAGGCTGATTAGGAAACAAAATTGTAAGCTGACAAAACGTTTTTTTTTTGTAATTTTCTTTCGGCAAAGCACACACACACTCGCCAGTTTTGGGTAGATGATCAAAATTCCTGAGCAAAAGCAAAATGGTAAAGTGATAGCGTTGATTTAAAAAAAAAATACTCTTCCTAGACGAGTGCAGAACAGTGCAAAAAGTGCAAAAATGTGGAAAAGAACGAAAACAAACAAAAAAACGTAAGAGAGAAAAGGAAAACTATACATGAAGACAATATATTAGAAAACAAAACAAATGAGGTGTAATTTGAAAAGGTAACGAAGAAACGAAGAAGCACATCGTAAAAAAAAAACAACATAAGAACATAACAATGGATTAACTGAACGCAGCGCAGGGTGAAGAGTTATAATAACTTTGATTATGTTTTTTTTTCTTGTTTTGTTAGAAAGGCAGAGGAAGGAATAAAGTTTGCAATACAAGTGAATAACGCAAAGGGAAACGAACATTAAAATTATTATTATATATACACATACACACACGCGCGCAACTAATGCAAAACAACGGAATGCATAACAACATATGGTAAAGGCACACGAGTACGGCTTCGAGTGTTAATGAGCAGGATAATGAAAAGAAGAAAACCACTCCTTCTCCCTTCTCCCCCACCACCCTCCATCGCCCCACTAATGAGGAAAATGTCCCATAGCGTCGGGAATGCTGCTGCTGCTGCTGCTGCAACGTAAAAGGCTAAAAACTGCTGTTAGTTTTACGCAAACACACTGTCTAAGCTACGAGAATTATCATTGTTTCATTATTATTTTTCTAAATATTTTTTCATTGTTAAAACGAACCCAACCTATTGTCTGGATTAGGTCCATTATTTCACCTACAATTTAAAATAGAATTGCCGATTTTATACTGTTTTTTTGCTAGAAACTAATAAGATCGAACGCGGGCGTGGGCTTTGAGAACAGGGAAAACGGATTACAATAACAAACGGAAAGCAGCGACCGAACCTTATCGACAATTAGCACTGTATTTTACACTAGTAGTTTTTAAACGGCAAAACGTTGAACCGCTTGATACAACAACAAACAGAAACCAATAGTAGCACTAAATGAGAGAAGGAAGAAGAAAGTAAACAAGTACTAATAATAATTAAAACTCCTCCCCCAACGTACACGAACCATTAAGATGAATAAGAAACCCGGAAAGCAACGTAAAGGAAAGCTAACACATACACTTACCACCTTTCGTACGCGTACATGTTTGGATTAGAATTTTCTCACACATTATCAATTTTTTTTCGTTTTGTTTTTGTTTACATTCAATTACTTTTGTAATGTTTTTGCCATTTTAATGTATCGTTTAAAGTTCCTTGAACCTTTTTGTTTTGTCATTTTCCTTTTGCAAGCAAATTATGCTTGCAGTTTATTGTCGTCTGTTTCTACTTCTCTTCCAGCTTATTCTCGTTTTTTATCCTTCTTTTGTTTGTTTGTTTTTGCAAAACAAAACCTTTATCTTCTTTCCTGTATTGTACGATTCCGTGTTTCAATGGACAATGTTTACCGTTTACGTTTTGTGTTATATTTAATAAGACGATGGCAAATTAAACCGGCTTAAATGGTAATAATATTAAACCTATAATCCATTAAAGTTAAAAGTAAACAATTGAAAACAAACTCAATCAAATTTTCTAAATAACCACACGCAAGAACACATTTTCAACCGTAATATTAGGGATAAAATTCGAATAAAAAGCATACTGTTATTTAGCGTAAGCGTCTGTAAAGTGATATAAGAATAGGAGCAAAAGGAAGCAGAAGAACCCCGAAATGAAGAGAAAACACCCCCCCTATATGTGTTACAGTCCGCCATTGCCGCTGTAACTAGTGGGTACGTGGGTCTCGGGAGAGCTAATGGGCAGGATCGGGATCGTGTGATGTGTCTTGTTTTCTATTTCCACTTGCTAAACTTAGTCGTTAGTTGTCACGATATCGAAACGAACGTGGAGGAACGGAATACGGATTCGAACCGAAGGTGGAACGAACGTTCCAATATGGTGCCCAATCATTGCGAGCTGCCTTATAAAAAAAGCAAAGCGGGAGAAAAGACTGATTGAAATATAAAACGAAGCGAAATGATGGCTCGAGGCAAACGTTGCTTCCGGCGAGGTTAAATAAGGACACTCACTTCACCGTGCTTTTTTGTTTGTTTTTGTATTTGTTTTGCAGTAGACTGTGTGTGTGATGAAATACAAGGGAGTGTAGGGCAGAAATGGTAGATGGCGTAAGGTTTTTATTCAGAATGTATAGAACCGTTCGTTTTAGGCTAAACATCGTTCAATAAGAGCTTAGGTAAATGGGAAACAGACACTGAATGGTTAAAACATTCTTATCAAAACACCTGTCTGGCAACCGGGATCGGTAGATCCTGTCTGATGCTTCCAAGACCGAGTTGTAGTTTTTTTTTTAAACAAATAACCTTACATTATATCCAACAATATAGGAAGAAATTCGATAACAAAGCCACCAAAACAAACACTTACTTAACCACACAGACACACTGAACTTACCTTTGGAACTTTTAAATAATATAAAATTATTAAAAAAAATCGAATTCTAACAGAGAGAGAGAGCTTACGGTAGTTTGCAGGACCTTTTAAACAAACAGTTGATATTTGAAAAAAAAAAAGAAGTAAAAACATCCATTCATAAAATCATAAACTCTTGGACGATTCTTTGCAACTCACTGAGACGGAGCACATCGATAAGTAACGAGGAGAAATTATGCAATATTTGAAGTTTATATTTTATGTTATTAACTATTATTATTGTAATCTTAACGCAAAATTATGCAAACGGACGGTTAGATTAGAGCAGGACGTATTGATTAAAAGGAGTGTAGTAATGTTCTTAGGCTAATTTAATGCAATTCTTTCACTCCCGCTCAGCTACACACTCACACACACGCAAACAGCTTTGCTTTCCTAGTGAAAGCAGTTCGTAAAAATGGTGGCCAATTCAATCATCACTTAACTCGATTGCACGATCATATCGATGCCAATGTAAAAGCATGCACACACACACACATTTATAAACATTTTGCTTTTGGGAGCATATTTTGACCGTTCATTTACTATCGGTTATTTGTTTAATGTTTGGGTAACGTTTGAAGGATTGGTATTTCCCCTTCTTTTCTGTTTTTCTTAATTGTTTTTTTTAAAGGAAGGGAAATTTTCATTTTTCTGTTTCTTTTTTGTTTCATTTTGTACGACATGCTCGCAGGCTACCATACCCTAATTTTATGTTTTTTGAAAAGCGTTTTGCTTCTCACTCGTTATTGTTTCGTTTTCCTATGAGTGTTTTTGTTAGACTTGTATAAATCTCTCAAAAGTTAATTTTGCGTTGTTTTGTTTTTGTTTTTATCATTTCATGCTCTTTACTTTCAATTTTGTTCTTTATGATTTCTTTTTTCGTTCTGTTCTCCAAATTGATTGGGAAATTATTGAATTTCTTTTCTTTTGAACGTTTAGGTTGGGAGGAAAATTTCCCTTCCTACAGTGTTTTTTTTTTTTTCGTCGTTTAAGCAAAATAAGGAAATAGTCATCAGTCCGGAGAACAACTAGCAAGTACGAACCGTTACACAATAGCTAGGGAACGAACCAGAAAACAGCCTTGTGCGTTAACACCGTTTACCGTACCGTGCTGCATAATCAGATAGAATTTAATTATTGAGTGTTACACATTTCTATATCTATTGTAACTGAACGCCAACAGTAAATTTAAAACTAATATCAGAAAAATAATAACGTCAGTTAGCAGGTTAGAATAAAACATTTACCTTTTCCAACTACGACACTTTATACAATTTGGTAAACTTTCAAAGTTGGGCTACTTCACACAACAAAATCACAACAACATTAATTAATTATAAACCACTGCAGAAAGGATTGTATAATAACATAACAAAAACAAACAAACTGATTCGGTTTTATTCGTATGCTACACATTTAATATATTTTGTTCACAACATATTTTGCCACCTCGCGATGTCGGTGTACGATTATCGCTTATATTTTTCTTTTTAGATAAAAAAAGCTACACCCTTCATAATATATACATATACGCTCGTTGATTTTGTTTATTTTTTTTCTTCAAGTTCATGTAAGAATATACTATAGCTCAGCAGCAGCTGCCTTCGGTGTGGCAAGAAGTGTAGTTGGTAGAACAAAATGCGTCCGAGTTCGACGCTAGAAAAGAAACGAACCCCTTAGTTAGTGCGAGAGAGAGAGAGAGAGAAAGAAAAACAAACCGATATCCTTACTTATACGAAATAGCAAGCAAAAGGGAAACAGCAGCCAGAAAACGTAAAACAAACAGCAGATTTATTATTAAGAATTATGTTTCTTTTTGTCGTAAATAAAAATGGAAAATTTAACAAACTCGACACACACACACATACAAAACAAGCAAAGAAAGCAAAAGGCACAGACAAACACACACACACCCTTATGGATAAAGTACGCGAAATTTGATTTCATACCGGAAGTTATAGAAGTCGCCATTGATATATTTAAACTTGTTTGTTTGTTTTTTATTTCATTTATTTAAACAAAAATAGTACCGATCGGAGAGACCATTTTCATGCATATGTATTTTTCTTGCAATAAGCTTTTAACTTAAGTTTTCTTGTTTTTTTTGCTCCGCTGCTGTTATGCAAGTTTAAAATCAGACAAAAGAAACAAACACAAAACAATAGTAACAAGCTCAACGTCCTGCAGATGACTTCTTAACGTAGCATTAAACACATGCACAACACATACACACATAGAGAGACGCTATTAGCGATATGGTTCCGTTTTCCGTTTGTTCTCAACAATAACAACAAAAATCCACCGCCCAGATCTAGTGTGAAGATCTTGTATCATTTAGTCTTTCGTCTGTACATGATCGTCGATGAAGAGCATTCATGTAAGAAATGCCTACAACATGTTCCAAGTGGTGCATGCGCAATACGCAGTGAGCAGATACGATTAAGCATGATCCCGTGCCCCCTTGATTAAACTATCAGTAGCCAACGAACCAACCAACCAAACCAGGACCCGCGCAGAGTGATCCTAGATGATCGGTCTAGGGCAGAGAGGAAGGTGTTAGGAAGCGCCATTAATACGTTTTCATCGTAATGTAATATCAATGTTTTTTTTTTTCTTCTAAATGCGACCAACCAGTCGCTGTAAGCCAACATCTCATTTGCCATTTCATATCCGCCTGGTACGCTTGTAATGTAAGCTACGGTACTGTTTGTACTACGAACGGTAATGCAAAACTCACGCGTAACGGTGTAACGCTGCAGTTAGGGATTTTGGTTTTCAGAAAAAAACACGTGTCTTTGAAACATCAAGCGTACATTGCAACGGAGCAAATGTAGTTCGGAAATCAATCCAATTCATCACAAACTGCGATATTCCTGACAGGGAAACAATGTCACAGAAAGGAACAGTGCATAATGTTGCACAAGTTGTGCATTACGATATGAGTTGAGCTTTTTTTTTTGTTGCAAGAGCTGACAAGGAAGCCTGCGAGCTACCCAAACAAGAGGCACACAAACTAGTGAACCAGGAGGAAACCACCCTCCCTCTCCTCCCCCAGAAAAAGTGAGGAATGGAACATGATAAATTTAAAAAGGAAAACTAACAAACAGTCAAACATATTGTGTGCGTGTGTGTTTGACCCCTGAACAAGGGAGGACATGGTGAGGGCCACCAGAATTGAAACTCACATCTAAAAAAGGCTACAAGTAACAATTCACTGTGAGGTGTCGTACGATAGAATTGAAACACTTCCTAACCTGTGGTTACTCACAACGATGAGGCCAAACAAGAAACACACCGGAAACAGGAAGAAAACCACTTATCCACACTCACATACAAAAAAAGAAGAAAATCGACAGACCGATGAGTCGCAGGCAGCAGTTGTAGGGAGCCAGAAAGGAGTGCGTTTTAGGTAAGGGCAGTAATAGGGAACGGTGGGCAGGCCAGGCGCAGGACTAGCAACAACAGAGCACGGTAGGATAGTTAGGGAAGGACAGAAATAAAAGGAAAAGATCAACCACCTTTGTAACTGCTCTATATACGAAAGAAAACTAAAAATAAAAAATAAATGTTATAATAATCAAGCTGCGTTTTTTCTTTCCCTTTTCCGCTTTGCCTGTGAAAGGATCGTTTTTTGGGATGACTTTTTCGTGATCGCACAGAAGAATGTTCTACGATGAAACATGATCTCTTACAGGCAGTCAACAACTGAAGTTTTATTCCGTGGTTTACGCTCAACAATACATGATTAAGATTACGATTCGTGGAATCTGGTCTAGCGTGGTACGGTGCCGATCGTTTATACTAGAGTGGTGCACTCTATACAGCACGACTACGCTATAAATAAATTACTTGACTGACTTGGCAGACCGACCGGAACATCCTGCCAGAAACATCCTCAACAACGGCTTTAACGATCAGGGACGCATCACAAGAACAAAAACGGAAGGGAACATAAAACGAATATTCGAATAAGCGAACCCCCACATGGCTTCTTTACTTTGCCTTGCCCTGGTTGGCGACGGATTCGATCGCTTTGCGCACCGTCTCTTCGTCGCCCAGGAACTTCATCGATACGACCGGCTTGAGATTTTCGTCCAGCTCGTACACGAACGGAATGCCGGTGGGCAGGTTCAGGCCCATGATAGCCTCATCCGTCATCTGGTCCAGATGCTTGACGATACCGCGCAGGCTGTTACCGTGCGCCGCTATGATGATGTTCTTGCCCTCCTTCAGCTGGGGAATGATTACGTCGTTCCAGTACGGCAGTGTACGTGCGATGGTCAGCTTCAGCGATTCAGCCATCGGGAATTCGTTCGGTTTCGGGTCATCCTTGTACCGTTCGTCCTTCACGATCGCATTGTAGTAAGCATGGTCCGGTTCCATGTTTGGTGGCGGTACATCGAAACTGCGGCGCCAAATCAACACCTGTTCCTCACCGTACTTGGCCGCCGTTTCGGACTTATTCAATCCGGTCAGTCCACCGTAGTGGCGTTCGTTGAGACGCCAGGTCTTCTGGATTGGGATGGCCGTTTGGCCCGATTCCTTCAGGATCGAGTCGAGCGTAACCTGGGCACGGGTTAGCAGGGACGTGTGCGCGATGTCAAACTTAAGGCCAGCCTCCTTGACAGCCTTTCCGGCGGCCAACGCTTCCTCCTTGCCTGAAAGTGTGGTACAGGTCGTGAACAATATTACAACACAGTTACATCATAACAAACATGCACCCTTAGCTGGTCCCTACATACCCTTGTCGCTCAGGTTGGCATCGAACCAGCCGCAGAACAGATTCTTCTGGTTCCACTCCGATTCACCGTGGCGAACCATCACGATACGGTACTTTGCGGCCATTCTTTTTAGTAGCGAGATTTTTCACTAGTCCTCGAATCGATGGCTGAAGAAACTCGTCAGGATACGAATAGCACGGTCGATGCTGTAGGAGCACAGGAGCAAACTTGAATCCGAAACGACGACCTTTTGTAGCCGATGAAGGTCACCAAATACGGTGCTCAACTGTCAGTGTGGCTGACGTTTGTTTTGATTGGGTCGTGACAGTGTAAATAATGCTCGCGTGGATGACATACGAATAATATTAGTTTTGTTTGCTTTTCATTCGATTTCTTCATGCAATTAGTTTTAACGATAAAGAAAACATAATTCCAATTACGAAAATTCACATTTTCGATATATTTTCACTCAATTTTCACATAATACGCAGCGACGGTTTTGTTGTGTTTTCCATGTATTTTCATGGCGCGTCATGTCAGTGACAGATTCAAACGTTTTTGGCGCCTTCTTCATTGTTTCTCAGCAGATATCGCGAATCGGACGAAAGCAGACCCGCTGTAGTGGAAATCTTAATTACAATTGGCTTTTGTGTCGTTCAATAGTTTCCAGTGTGTTTCTAATTGTGTGTAAAGCTGACAAATCATACTAGAGCAGAACTTATTCGCATTTATTCCAAGGTGTGAAGTAATACAAACACCGCTACGCTAACAACATGAGTTCCCACGGACTGACCGTAGGATTCCTTGCGGTAAGTATGCGTTACGGGAAACCAGCTGGTGACTTTCGTATTCCTGCCCACCATTGTAATGTTTCTTGTGCTGTAGGAAATAATGCAAGGCAACGAGCTGCCCAATCCGGTGGTGCAGATCCTTGGCTCGAAGCGTATTGCCGGCAGTGGAGAACAATCCGAACGCTTCCGATTGTTGATTTCGGACGGAAAGTCTCTGTACAGCTTCGCTATGTTGGCGACACAGCTAAACGAGCTGCAAAAGCAGGACAAACTGCCCCAATATACCATTATCCGGATCGATCGATATACTACCTCGGTCGTGAACCGGAATGAAAAAGGAGAAAAACGGGTGTTGATCATTGTGGAGCTGACCGTACTGAAGGAGGGTAGTTTGGTGGGTGAAAAGATTGGTGATCCACAACCAATAGCGGACACTCCGACACAGTCGAGCAACAGTGGTTCGTCCATGCCGGCATCCCGTCCCATGGACACCACCGGGAACAGTGGAAGCATTAGCAACGGATCGACATATGGCAGTGCGAACCGATCCATGTCTGCGACTGCATCGATCGGGGACTCACTTACACATCCCATTTCGTCGCTCAGTCCGTACCAAAACAAGTGGGTCATAAAGGCGCGCGTTATGTCGAAGTCCGGCATCCGCACGTGGAGCAATGCGAAGGGTGAGGGCAAACTGTTCAGCATGGACGTGATGGACGAGTCGGGTGAGATCCGTGTGACCGCGTTCAAGGAACAGTGCGATCGATACTACGACATGATCGAGGTCGATAAGGTGTACTTCATCTCCAAGTGTCAGCTGAAGCCGGCCAACAAGCAGTACTCGAGCTTGAAGAACGATTACGAGATGACGATGACCAACGATACGATCGTGCAGGAGTGCAAGGATGTGGACGGTTCGATGCCAGAGATACAGTACAACTTTGTGCCGATTTCGCAGATCGGCAACATGGAACCGAACGCGATGGTGGACGTGGTCGGTATGTGCAAGGAAGCGAGCGAGGTGGTACAGTTCACCGCGAAAACGTCTGGTCGGGAGTTACGGAAGCGCGAGATTACGCTGGTCGATTCGAGCAACGCGTCCGTACAGCTGACACTGTGGGGTGATGATGCACAAAACTTCCCCGCTACCACGAACCCGGTCGTGATGCTGAAGGGTGCCCGAGTGTCCGAGTTTGGGGGTGGTAAATCGCTCGGACTGATTGGTGGTAGCGTGATGAAGCTCAATCCGGATATTGAGATGGCGCACAAGGTGCGCGGTTGGTTCGAGAACGGTGGCCGTGATGCAGCGGTTAGCAGCGTGTCGGCCCGAACGGGTGCTGGTGGCGGCGGTCTTACCACCGAGTGGCTCTCGTTCCAGGAGGCCAATAACCGTAACCTTGGTGCCGGCGATAAGCCCGATTACTTCCAGGTGAAGGCAATGATACATACGATCAAATCCTCGAATGCCGTGTACAAGGCATGCCCGCAGACCGACTGCAACAAGAAAGTGATCGACCAGGAGAATGGACAGTTCCGGTGCGAGAAATGTAATGCCGATTTTCCAAACTTCAAATACCGTCTGCTGGTGAATGTAAGTCGCAAAATAGCAAATCAACCTCCGTCGGTTCTGGTCCGGACACACACGATCATGTGTTATCTTTCTTGTTTTTCTTCCCGTTCTCCATTATTGCAGATGCTCATCGGAGACTGGACCTCGAATCGGTGGGTAACGGTGTTTACCGAGCTGGCCGAAGAGATGCTGGGCAAATCGTCACAGGAGATCGGTAGCAGCCTCGAGTACCAAAAGGAGGAAGCGGAAAAGTTGTTCTCGGCAATCAGCTTCAAATCGTTCGTATTCAAGCTGCGTACCAAGGTGGAATATTTTGGTGAGCAGCCGCGCAACAAAACGTCCGCGGTCAGTGCTGCACCGGTAAACCACAAGGAGTACAACGCGCTGCTGATCAAAAGCATCCAGGAACTGACCGGCGTGGGAAAGAACTAACCATCCGTGTATGATTCCATCGTTTCTTTCCATTTATGATATGTTTTCTCTTAAAATCTTTCTTAAAATTAATTTAAAACCCCTAAAAAAGAAAATCGAACCACATACGGCATGAATAAAAATGCTCATCGCTTACTCATAAGTCATTGTTGAGTATGAATCGGTTCCCCTCGGACTGTGCGCCAACGTACCGGTAGCGACACCGCCCGTACGCTCCCCGATGATCCCCGACCTCGCGCAACGTTTCCGGCAACGGGCTGTACACGGGAACCGTTTTCCGACGTAGCCCCAGCCCACTGCTGACGGTGGTGTACAGATGCTTGAGCGTGTTACTCTTCCGGATGGTTTGCTGTTGCTTGACCGTCCCGGACATGGCATTCGGATCGTGATCTAGCGTTTCGCCGTAGTTCTCCAGCTGACAGCGTACGAAATCGCGTTCCATCTTCTTTACCCTCTGGCCGTCCAGTATGCGAAGCTTGGGAAGGTGTCGGATGATGTACAGTCTGGAGGATATATGGAGATCGATCCGTTAGAACCTTATCGAAGTCCGCATTCCCCATTACGTACCTATATTTCTGATAGTCGTATTCCGTGTACTTCAGGTTTAGCAGATGGCACGGACAGGCAGGATTACCGAGCAGGCTTAAATATTCCAGCTCCGGAAAACAGAGCGAAAGTTTCGTCAGCAGTAGATCCAAATTTTTGAACTACAAAAGAATGAAAGTGTAGAGTGAGACCGTGACAGTGGAAACGATGCAATGCAAGCGAAAAATGCAACTGTCCGTCTGCGGATGCGGAGATACTGCTATCGGCAGGACCTTGCGAGACGTTGTGCCTTGTCCGTGATAGCCTTTGCGCTGGGTTTGTGATTGGATTCGATTCGATGCTCTACGGTTATGGTAGTCTTATCAAATTGGTTTCTCTGCATCCATAGGGGCCATACCGGGATTTAAGATGAAGAAGAAGCTAAAAACATACCCCCCCCCCCCCACCTTCACATTCGTCCTTCTATTTTACCTTGTTATTGTTCAACGATAGCAGCTTCACGTTGTTCAGCTGAGCGGGAAAGATAATCTCATCCGTAAGGTAGTTATTGTCCAGCACGAGCTCTACCAGGAATGGGAACCGCTCCAGCGCATCGAACGACGACAGTTTGTTGTGGCTGAGGTCAAGATGTTGCACTCGGTCGGCATACATCATCACTATTGCTTCCGGGAGTCGGTACGTTTTTTGGTCAAAGTATAAAAGCTAGCAACGGGAACCAATAGAAGGAAGATTATTTTATCTCGATCGCATATACTTATTGTTTAACGGATCTGGCCCGTACCTTTTCTTCCTGTGCGATGTACATGATTTTGTTCCAGTTGATGGCCTCCATTTTTTTCTTGAGCGCACCGTAATCGCCACTATACTTCCGCTTTAGCGTTGGATTTCCGACTGCAATCTCTAGCTGCGTTAGTAACATTGGCACAACGAACCTGGCCCTTGCAAGACCACACAGTCACACACACACACACCAGCGGTGAAAAGATGTCCACCAGAATCAATGACCACCACCCAAAAGGCAACGTTGAGTGGACACACGGGAATGGCGAGACAGATAATGAACGCACGCCAGAGTACAGCAAATAATGATCACACAACAGTCACGCACTGTAAATAATAGTGTTAGGGCTGTTTACGGTCCCTGGGCAGTGTCGAAATCGCTCCGAAATCGAACCGATTGTGCAAGCAAAAGCAACACACAATCACGAACGATCACTGCGCTTGGATGCTGTGCCGCGATCGGATCGATCCTGAAGTGTGAAGGATTCCCAGCTTGCTAGAAGCACTCCACAGCGTCCAGTAATCCTTTCTTGCCCGGTTGGTATTATAATGGCATCACTGAACATTGGGTTTGGCCTATTATTTGCACCACGGTTGCATCGCTAAACTCTGATCGCGATGTAATGATACTGTGACGATCGGGATGAGACTACGCTAGTGCCGTGCGGTCGATTACACTGTCCCTCTCCGCCCCCTGGTCGGGGTGTTTCGTCGCGGTGGATGGCCTCAAGCACATATTTGCCCACACGCTTAATATGCGATTAATGCTGCCGCCGGCGATGGCCTCTTATCAGTAAAACCTACCATCACACTACAGGCTATTCTTGGTTGGTAGCTTCTTGAGATTTCTTCGCTTCGGTTGGGCTTGATCGTTTAGTAAAAGCAAAAAAGGGTGGGTTCACCACTGCACACACACACACACACACACTCTACCACTTCACCTGCCCCAATCGGAGGGAGCCCCCTAAAACCCGGCTACAATTTGAGCTGACTTTTGGTCATCACTTATTCATCAAGCCCACAGTAGGTTTGACTTGATTTCGTCACCTTGCTACATGTGTCTGTATGTGCGTTAGTGCCGGCAATCCGTTAC